>LYUA01000333.1:517729-547484 GCA_002093875.1 Calopteryx splendens
ACCGGTTAAGGTAGGTTTCTGATGGACACACCCCTACAGTAACCGTTTCTTCATTTCTCCATGCTTTCTGCTTCCCTTCATTCCATCTAATATGCCTAATCTTTTCCTCCCTCTTCCTCGTTTCAAACATTCTCGTCAAACATTCTACCCTCTATCACATTCTTCAGAAATCCATTACCACTCATCACGCCCTGCATCCACTACTCCTGCCTTCTTTGTATTTCTCCCAATAGCCTTCTCTCATCCCCTACCATTCCCACCTTTCCGCCCTGATTCCATTAAAATAGTAAGGTGGAAATGTGCAAGAACTTGCATCGACACTTGGTGAGACTTCACTAGCTTAATTAAAACTGTAATACCACGTTAACGACCAAAATCACATTTCTCTAAACTAGATCAACAATTTTATGACACACTTACGCGATTCACTCCTAACTTGCATGCTTTCAGAACAACTCTAGTCTAAACACTCTTAAATCCACATTTTTAGAGCTTTATACACTTAAAGGTAGTAGGTATGATCTTAAATGCAGAATAGGCATTTTCATTTGATTTTCATGTTTATACAATTTTCACTTTTGGAGCCGAAGGACGTGTTTGGAGAAAACCGTTTCCACCTGTTCACACCTTATAGGTGGCAATAAAGTTACTTCATCATTGACGTAGTTACTTGTCTCGTAATGCGTGCTTTTTCTACTCGAAAAGCAAAGGAGTGGTCGAAGGACACAATCGTATGAAAACACTCCCAATAAGTTGGTCGTGGACAGAAACTTGCTTAAAAGAAATTTGAAATATAACAACGCGGCATTCTCCGACTATCCCTCGCACTCTTAGCAGCCCGGGATTGACTAGTCGATGTAGCCCACTTCACCACGAGCCAAGTGAGTTGGTAGGCGACCAGCAACCTTGTCTCGAGATGCTCATTCACGTCACATGTTAGAATGTGAACAGGTGCCAGGGACATCGCTTAAATGTAGATGAAAAATCTTTTCCCCCTCATATGCACCTTCAACGGCTCTAGTTTTCGCGGGAAATTCCAGAGTCGTGCCTAGAAATGAGACCGCATGATACAAATTACGTAAGTGAATTAATTTTTCCTCCTTAACCAATGCTCTAAGTGGCGAAGACCTTCACATCGAATTTCTTTACCTAATTACCCATTAGTTTCGAAGCCCATGAATTTCGAGGTCAAACCTCTTAGTCTTATACCGTTTTCACAGGAAGAGATGGATCAGTACGCATATACTATATATGTATCATAAATCAGGGTCAGTTGTAACATTTTAAACAACCGAATAAGACAAAATATGAACGAAATTTCTAAAAGCCAAGACCTTACCGCATTAAATCCCCTCTCATCTTCAGCGTGGACACTCTTTTGTGCAATAGCGACCATCTTTAGATGAGGAAGAGTTCAGAACTTGAAAATTGTATAAAAAAACACAGCTGACACTGACCGGTATCTACATTTTTCGATTCCCGGAAGAGTTAGAATAGTTTTCAACCGAAACCCACTGTTTCTGTTGGAAACACGCCAAATACAACACACCATTTTTTTATGGTATGGCAAACTCCAGATCCGCCATGATCTAGAGTTCTGGCACCACTTCGTGTCCACTTTTCGTTAAGATGAGGCTAAAGCAAACATCAGGTTTTCCTCCAGCTTTCTTTTACTACGATATTTTCACCCTCATGACACACATACACCATGTGGCGCTAATGACCGTCGAAGTTACGCATCTCGCATATCAGTTGCTATTACAGTGAATAATTTAGTTGATATTTTTTATGGAGACCTAATGGACGCCTGATTTGAAACTACAGCCAAAGTTAGTCATATGTATTAAGATAGCCGTTTCAAAACAAGAAAAATTTCGCTCTCCGCTCCAATTGTTTTCGCTAAATAAAAGCTGTCGTTGATAACCAATTTTCAATCAAAAGCCAAACTAATATCCACTAAAACATAATTCCGGGTATTTCCGCTGCGCATTGTGCATCTTCCGTTGGGCTTAGTACTGAGTGGGCTCTAACCCCACCTACCACACCGACCTTCGGGTTGATTACTGTGATTTTTTGATTGTGCACCTTAATACACTCAAATATTCATTCTTCCCACTAAGAGCGTCGTCGGAAGGTGGCTGAACATTTCATTTTTCGCTCTTTATGTAAATGTCGCTCAAATAGGTGTCGACCATTGTGTATGATTCGATTTAAAAAGAATTTTTTAAGAAGCCATTTCAAAAATGAAACCAACAGTGGTCGACGAACGTCTTAGCAAAACCTATATAAAAGGCGTAGGAGTCAAACGAAACTCTCAAATGTGCTCCTGACGACAACCTCCATAGGATGAGCCTAACTTTTGGGTTGATAAAAATGCTCAACACGCAGCAATAAAGTCCAAAATTATTGTTAGAAAAAGCACTTATAAATGAAAGGACCTTCAATCGAAGATGATGGAACCGTAAAAAGTGGAGAGCTGAAAAATTATTTACAGTATTTTATTTTATAAAAATAAACATACCACGTAATTTTTTAAAAAGGCGGGGCATTTATCGTGGAAAAATGGACTTCAGGCGTATTTTATTTGAGTGGTAGAGGACGAGAACGAACCCGACCGATTCTCTGCACCTAATTACTTTTCAGTGTCAACATGCGAGAGTGACTGGATAAGGTAATGCTGGAAGCTGAGGAAGAGAGAGCTGATCACAGTAATAATATCAACATTCACATTCATTATATCCGATGGCTGATATTGTAATATCTGTAAGCATGAAAAATCGCACGATAGAATCACATTCACAACGTTAACATGGTACTCATAAAAATGATTTTATATTCTTCATTTTAACTTAAATTTAATTATTATTATACATCACGCGACTATAATTACATGTAGCATCTCTATACACTTAAATAAGAATGTTTGAGATATATTAGATAAGAAGATTTTAAAATTTTTTCGAGGCCCATTATATATTTTAGATTAGTACCAAAGCGCTTTCAAAAACGGCCCTTTCGTCCGCGGAGTTCGAAGCCGCAAATTCTGGTTGGCCAGTGAATACAATACCCTGCAGATCAACCAGGGTGGAAACAGTTAGTGATGGAGACGATTTGGAACGTATAACGCATCTGCACATAAATTACACTTGTCACATGTGCCGTTTTTACATAACCGTGAAATTAATTCCGCACAACTGACTCTAGGCTTCGGCCAAGGAGTCCTGGGTCTGAGTTGGCTTGGTCTCACGTTCAATGCATGCAGTAAATTTAGGAATACCGTTTCCCCGACGCCCCGGTAACGATTACCACTTACGGTTGGGAATTAGCGATCGCGTTCCCCGAGTAACCATGCCAAAGTAGTGAAGTGGTTGCGAGTCCCCCTACCACGTTCAACGTCATCGGACCCCGAGGAGTACCACGACCTTCGAGATGAGATATCTCGAAGGTCGTGGGAGTGCACACTCTCCTTTAGCCTCCCCGGTTGGCATCATAAATATTCTTGAGAACGAGAGGATGAAGCGGCATTTTCTTCGGCTATTAAGTACCTAGAGCGGAATAAAACAATCGAACATATGCATCTGACCCCCCACTCCTCTCTCCCCCATTTACGTGGGCGTCGATGAAGGCGGCATTATAAATTACCTTCGGTGCAGCTTATGACTCGCACTCCCATGACCGACGGAAACTGCTGACACAAAACCATGGGGAGGGCAGTTTTGAAATGAAAATTACATGACGCGCGGAGCGTTAGAGGGTTGAGTGCGATGAGGACAGGTGGGAATTTCAGAGTATCAAATCGATCGTAAACGTGTCGTAATATATCAACACATTTCGCAACATCTAAGGGTCGCGTAATGGAATCCTCTGCATCGGAACCTTTAGGTTCAGAACACTCGTTGGAGGAGTGAACTACTTACATTTCATAATGAGCGCCTCCCAGAGGCCAGTGGCTTCTTGTTTTTGCGGAATCTCTGAATTTAATGAATAGTAATCATAAAAATTCCAGGCCCGTAACCAATTGTCATTCTTAAGGCTATGGATATTATGACTATCATGCCTTCATTCAATCCGCCGTGGATTTTACCCCATCCTTTCAATCTTGGAATTTACCCAAGTGCGTCAACTATTCACGGGAATCAACTCGATGGTCGGTATGATACAACGAGGAGAAAGTTCATCTCGTCCTATGGCGAGCGACATTCACGCATTCAGGGAAGGGCGGGCGGCAATGCATTTCCAAGTGCTGCCTGCGGTTTCCAAGAAACCTCTGGTATCCGGAAACCCTTCGATCAGTAACCGATCGCTCTGCCCACTAGACTACTGCCACGCCGATCAAGACGGAAAAAAGCATTTATTATAATTCCAACAATGAATCTGCATGAATTGCGGAAGCAATTAATATATTCAATTTCCTGCAAAGGACACTCCGGTTAGTCCAAAAAAAGACAGAAAAAAGGCCCTCCCGGTCTTCTGCCTGCACCACAGGTGTGCGCATTCATTTTCATAACACGGGCTACTTTCACCTGATATCATTACGGACTTTCCGAAACATGTCTGGAGAAATGGAAACCGTCGCGTCTCAACTTCTCTCAGCTCTTTTAGATATATCTTCTGACGTTCACCACCTTTGCTCAGTCTACTACCATTCCTGACTCCAAATTCCGAGTTTTTTATTAGCTGAGCAAACCGTTATTCACTATCGGCGGGTCTAATTTATAAAATAAAAAAAAATATTAAAACCAAAGTTTTCTCCTTTTCATTAAACATCCTCTCCTACGGTTTTTACAAAGCAGGTGAATTATTAAAAACACCCTAAAATACACTCCGCTCAGTAAAACTATGGCGTATTCTATTGTGACAATTCCTCGGTTTTTCTTCACAAAAAATCACTTATCAACATGGGTCGACTTCTCACCTATTATGGAGCTCCAACATCTATCTGTTTTAAGGTTTCAATTTTTTTCACATTGAATTCTATAAATGCCATTAAAAATTCTTATAATCGATGAACATGCATGCAGATGAAAAAGATGCTGTAGCAAATGAGAGTGTTGTAGAAAATTAAAAAAGTAACACTGGAATATTTAATCGAAAGTCCTCATAAAAAGTATGTTATCTCTTTTTTTTTTAATGCTCAATATCATAACTCTTCGGAAATTCGCTTTGCATAGGATGTACGTATTCCGACCGCGGGGAGCAGTAGAGAAACCTGTACAATGGGCCGCAATGTGGGTTAATATGTAAAAGGGGCCGATAAATTAATCAGCTATTTTTGCGCAGCAAATATGTGCATTCCCTAAATGAAGCAGAAGTAGCTGAAGTTCCGATGGAAAACACTATTTTGGCCTATGCAAGTACTGATCCTAATGGCTAGTCCTACTTTCTGTGCACCGTACAAACAACGCCCAATATTCTTTTTCTCATCCGTCTCTTCCACCAATGTCACGGCCTCTCACGGGGAATTCCAACCCACTCCAAAATGACATTCCGTAAATATTTTCCCAGATAAAACGAGAGGTTTTTCGCTGGATAAATGCTATTTTCAATGCATGGGAAAGCAGATGTAGCCGGTGACGGGTATTCGGTTAGACTTCGTGGCTTTCTTTAAAGGGACGCCACGATATGTCGCTTTCCACCTCCTCTCCCTCTTTATCGTGCTTGTTCAAGACAAAGCCACCCAAGAATTTAATTAATTAATTGCGGGTGAGCCTGAGACACTGGTTCCGTGTGCCTACGCGCACAATTTATTACCACCCCTAGACAATCGATGGAGGTGGTAGTCCAGCGGTTAGAGAGCGATGGGTTACCTACCTGAGGGCCCGGGTTCGATACCAAGGGACGCCTCTGGACACCCTCAGCTTTGCACAGGTTGTGTGATATTTTCGGGTCTCAGGAAACCGCAGACGGCACAGGGAAAGGAACTGGTCACCCTTCTCTGATGTGTGACTGTCACACACCGTTGGGTTTAGTTATAGTTTAGGTGAGCCCTACCCTCACCTATCAAACCAACATTCGGGTTGATTATTGTGTTTGGTGGCATAGGTATTCAAGAATTTGCAAACAGCGGGTTGCCAGCAGAGGAGCAGTAAGATTTCTGTTTTGGGGGGTAGAACTAGAGATGAGACAAGCTATAAAAGTCGATGCTAAAAAAAATAGTTTTTGCGGTAGCGCTTTCTTGGTAATTTTCTGATATTTAAAGTAATTTCATCTTGTAGGAAGGCTTAAGCTACATTAGTCCTCGCTCATCTCTCCCCCTCCACCCCATGATGGCGTTGCTGCGGCATTATGTTCCTCGTACTTAGCCACCAAGATCGTCCGCCATCAGTTTAATATGAAATTCATTACTTATACGACGCCACTAAAAACAAATTTACCCCTTCTTGCCCTCGACTGACGTACAACTCTTGAATATTTCTCGGTTAGTAGGAAAATGGTATCGTTACCATCCAGGTTAGTCAGGAGTTTACAGGCAAAAAAGGGTATATTCAGTGGATCAAGGAGATAAGCCAGATTGGGCATTTCAAAAGCATATTTTTTCTCGATCGACGACACCAATCAAATTTGAATCGAAGCACATAAACTTTACTCGATTAACATACTCCAGGGAAGAATAAATTCCGCAGAGAGAGATCGTCACTCAATTTAATTTGTCCACTTTTACGAATTAGGGTGTGACGGCTTACGAGTTTGCATTGGGAATAAAGTAATTATCAGTGGAAACTGAAACCCGCTGATGGCATAGGAAGGGAACGCAGAACATACACACCGGAAGAGTACCTGGAGATAGAAATCACTGACCCGATGAACACGACGTAAGAGAGAGAGAGAGACATCCGGTGGTTTCCCACTAAGGATTCACCGTATTAAAACGAATCGATTAGGGTATTGGGTTGATATACTTCATGGGAAAATTGCTAATTGAACACTTAAACTTTATTTTTATTCAAGCGAAATTTATGTGTTTATAAAATTCTAATAGTCTAAAACTCGCAACGAATAAAGCGTTTTTCTCGGATTGCGCTTTTTAACAATGCCAAACCACCTGAATCACCAGAAACGCTGTCTTTCAATTAGTTTGAATTTAACGCAAAAAAAGATAATCCAGACTTGTAAAATTTTCTTATTCTCTGCTGAAATTTCAATATTAACCAGTTGAAATGCAATGATTTCCCTCAACCAAAGCAATAAATATTTAATGGAAAAAATGATACTGACTTTCACTGCAAAATATCGTACATTCGTAGCGGAAACTAAAGAGTGTGTAGGGATCACAATACTAGAAATAGGAGGTTTACGCAGATTCAATGCATTCAGTGGCGAGTGAGTATAAAACTTGGCTACTGATAATGGAGCTCAAGGGCTGAATTTTTATCCTAACCTAGGCACCCATGTCGTAGTATCAAAATCCTTAGCACATTATATACGGTCAGTCGTATTTTGTGAATACTAAAAAACGCTTACTGGTGGAACGTTTTCTGAAAGGCTATTTTGGGAGAAACTGTGTCGATTTTGTATCACTATGGGGTTAACCGCGGAAGAAATTTTTTTGGGAGACGTTCCTTTCAGATAATTCAGCCCGAGCTTTTCAAAACAAGTATGGTTTGAAGTGTGTGCACAGCTTGCCTCACACTCCCAAGTACCACTTAAACTTCCCATTTTCAGATTAGGGATAAAACTCTTGCCGCTAATTGTATTCCAAGTGAAATTGGGACCGATAAAATCACAAAGCGCAGGTTTCGCTGTTCATTGAGGCCCTATAATCAGCATGTTTTCTTACAGGACCACACAACACTTACTCCCTAGTGTTTTCATCAGTACTCCCAAAAGTAGGAAGTTTTATAAATAAGTAAGAAAGTCAGAATGGTCTATGAATGTACATACCATCAACGGACCGGACGGTTACCTCAGTGGCCGATAGTAGACCTATATTTTTCTCACTTCCACCCTAATAATACCTATGCCACAACCACATATGACGCTATACGACAAGCTGTTGGCTTAACAAAGGGGAAAAAACTTTCATAATATTATTTTCCGAGCGAGATCGGCCTCGAGAGCTTAGTGATGCGGTGCGATTATATACTTGCCGTCCCACGAAGGGATCCAATCACAAGGCCTTTCCACAAACTGCCTTACTTGTCAGATTAAGACATGGAATCTCCGCTGAAATGAAGCAAACAGGTTTTTAATCGCACCTCCGTAAAGGGTGCCCCTTAGTGAGGATCCCCACGAGAACTGAAGCAGCGGAGTAAAGTGGCTGTTTTACAACAACAATTCTTGAGTGGTAGATAGGACAAGAATTAGTTTCCATAACTGTTCCAGATGCGAGGAGTGGGCACATTTTCGCTGTACATTATTGCAGTCCAATTGGACCGTGAAAACTAAATGAATGTGAGTACTCACTAAGTCTCGATGAGCTCGCAGTCCAGCAGGGTCTTTCCGGGTCCGAGGGCCACCACCGCAACCGTTTGGGCACTATGGTAAACCATTGGTGGACGACCGATTGACTTGGCCGTCGCTTGTGGCTTCCCGCTCATTTTTTTAAGAGTGTCCCTTTGGAAGAAGGAAGGCGCCCGAGACTGGAAGATGGTTTGCCCCTCCGAGAGACCGGCCATGGCCAGGAGGAAGAGTAAAACGGCAAGGGTTCCGCCGCCGAAAACCAGGCCTGCAGAGGCCGCTCCTCTCGCCGCAAGAGAGGATGATCCTTCGGCGCTCACGTCGCCAAGTCTCTCCGCGAAGCCCAACGGACTCCGATGCGCCACATAAGGCACCTCAAAACCCATCTTGACCGGATGAACGCTCATCTCCATCTGAGTTCCGGTAGAGGACGAAGTTTGCGAAAGAAAGTTCACCATTAAACTCAAGTGAGAGTGTGGAAACCCCGATAAGACTTGAGGTTCCCACAGAGTTCGACGCTTCCCGAAATATTTGAGATTGACTTTCTCCTTCGAAAGAAAACAAATTTGAACAAGTGACTTTTTCCGGGACCCCTTTCGGCGGGGAAATCTTGAACGCCTTAATGATTATGCATGCCCACTTCCAACGCAATGAAGACCTTACATCAGGTTAAAGGAAATAGAATCAAAGTCAATTGCACATTGCAGCAGGAAAGCATTTGTACTCTACAAACTGAGCGAGTTCACGAATCTCAGAAGTAATATCCACTACAGTTACGCTGAAGACACAAAAAAACATTCATCGCCTTTGGTAAATGTTTTTCACAGGAACTTCAGGCGAAACGCATTTCAAAGAAGAACTTTGCTAATGTGTACATCCGAGCACTATTGGCGGAAAATCACTTAGTCAACCTTACACACTCTCACATAAAATTATGATTTCGAGCAAGTGGAAATGGTGTCTCATCCCCACGTACGCTGGAGTGGCACTGGGTAGTCCGTCGAGCGTTGAAATCTCCTCGAAAGAAAGAATTACGCTGACGAACTGATTGCCGACGAAGCAGGCGATGCCTCTGGTTCGCTGCACACGGGACGTAAATACCTACGTATAGTAAAATCTTTCATTCTTCTAAGGAGTGTCCCGCGACAAAGATGGGAATTCGGAAGCCTGGACGACACCCAAATACTCCATGAACTAGTGCTCTATCGCTCCTGGAACTTTCACGTCACGACACGACAAAAACATCGGGGAAAACGAGACGTTCTGTAACCTCAAACTTACCACACGCTTAAAGGCATTGAACGTACCTAACGGTTATCAGCACTCGGTGCACGTAAAGAATGAACCTAGGAAGCGCTCGGCTTCTGAGCCCGCGCGCGCGTGCCAGCTTACGCTACGGTGTCGATTCCGGTAGGATAGTCCAGGCTCACTCGAGGAACGTGCGCCTTCAACTGAGCGCTCGGCGGAGTTTTTTAGGGCACGGGATCAGTGGGACGGGGAGATCGTCCGCAGCACCGCCTCCTATAACGATACGAATGGACGGTGAGAGAGCTTTTTCCGTTTTGTCCCCCACCCCTCACTTCTCCTCTTTCGCCGACCCAACACGAGTCGTATCCGCCGTCCTATGCCGGCAATTCTCTTGGGACTAGCGTGAGAGGAAAATGCACAAGCCATTCTGACCGTGTCGTGTCCGGAGGCGGCTGGTAAATGTTCTGAAGAAGATCACGGTCGTGATCATTCAGCTCCTCAATTGCATATAATCATCCCGTCATTTTCAAATTAACGAATGGAAAACTTTTCCAACGTCCGAGAAGCGCCTTCGACATCCTCTTTTTTATGGCCTCATCTCTTACATGCCAGCCACTAGCTTCGAACTACTCAATCACCGATTCAACAATATTTTCTTTATAACTTTGCATTTGATTTCAGTAATATTAGTACTTAGTGTCCCGGGTAGGGTCTCCGATTAAACCTGAAAAAATGTGCAGTAATTCATTTCCAAGAACAGAAATCCTTACACAGAACCGGAGGGGAAGACATAAAATTAATACACCATGATGTAAAATCCTAGGGAGTCACACTACATCGGTAATTTAATGGGAAAAATCTATTGGGGAGCCCCATGGACCAAACTTCCACATTATAAGAATCAGGGAAGATGAAGTGGACCAGTTGCCAATACACATACATGGGACAAACTAGATGCAACAACATATACATTAAACAAACATATATATTATATAAGTATATAAAACAGGCCATGATATCACACTCAATGACCTAATGCTAGTAAAACAGACAGATTACTTCAAACTTGCTCTCAACGAAAGCTTATACATACACATGCACCAAGAAAACATCATCTATAACGAGAAAGACATCATAAACAGCTCACATTTTCATTTACGTAATTCTAACAATCCAAGTATTGAAAAAGAAAGATAACAATGGACATGTCTTACCATCCCCTCTACCACTCACTTGACATCAGACAGAGCTATGGTGTTGATGTCTTCCTCCTGTCAAGCTATTTTCATCTCCCTGTCGATGATCAATATTTGACCAAAATATAGGTATAGAACCATTAAGAATTTTTATTGGCTATAGGACACATTTTCAATTTCTACGTAGAGGAAATGGTAAGAGAGGCATGGGGAGAACTGCAGTTAGGAGTGAAAGTTGGTGGAGAACTGATCAAATAATACAGATTTGCAGATGATCAAGCTTTAGTTAGCTAATCAGCCAAGGGGTTGCAGTCATTGTTGAGCTCACTACTGATACAAAGTGATAGGTATGCCATAACAATAAATGAGAAAAAAACGAAGGTAATGAGGTTCACAACACAGGAAGCCTATTTGAATATTAAAGGTGGAGAGCATAACTAGGTAGAACATTTAAGCTATTTAGGTAGTGTTTTAGACAAAGGTTGGCAATGTGGTAAGAATATTAGAAGAAGAATCGTGTTAGGTAAGGAAGCTTTTACAAAGAGGCAAGGATGTAAGGAAAACAATGGTGAAGATGCTGATATGGAGTTTTGTATGGCTCAGAAACTTGGTTGCTGAGACAAGATGACAAGCATAGATTGGAGGCTTCTAAAATGCGGATGTAGAGAAGGATGGAATAAGTTAAATGGACGGAAAGAAAAATGAATGAAGAGGTTTTACACATGGTGGGGGAGGAGAAAAAGCTTTTGGGAGAAATCCAAAGAAGGCAGGAAAAGGGCATACTGAGTGGTGATGGGTTGTTGATGACTGTGATACAGGGGAGAATGTTGGTTAGGCAAGGTAGGGGGAGGACAAGATTGGGCATATTGGATGTAATGAAGTGTTGCAGAAAGTGTAGTGATGTATTTATCACAGAAAAATAAACAGTATTACCATATTTAAAATCATTTTGCAGCACAAAAAATTTGGAAATCTTTTTGTGTACATCTGCTATCAGCTTAAATCAATCTTCCAGTTTGATAATTATATCATTTAGACAGCCTGAATTACTAAGATGGTTATCTCACATCCATGACAGATATTTCAGAAGTGATACATCACGATGTTTCATCTATAAGAACAATCTTACCTATTTCTTCCAAAAGGAAATGAGGCCTCTCCGGTGCTGAGGTAAGACAACCAATTAACATTTGAGTGGTATGGCAGCTTTTCAAATTTAGTTTCAACGTCTGAAGAAGTATTCCAGTGCTGTTTTAAGTCCTCTGTACCAGATGAAGTTCACTGTTTTGGCCAAAGTGTTGATCATGTGGTGATTGTAGCATTTTTAGATGCAGAACCTGCTGATGAATAAGGCAGTTGAAAGATTGTAAATTTGGTTTGGTCTAGGTACTGGTTCTTCATTTTTGCTACTAATGTTAATACCAATTCCTGTCCTTGACTTTACCTTTCATCACTGGGGCATCATCATTACGTAGTCGCATCTTGAAAGGAAGCCCATAGTAGGTTCTCTAAAATGTTTCAACAGACATTAATTAAATACACCTTCCCAGTAGTTCCTTGAATGGAATTCCAAAACATCTTGTTATTTCCAATTGCCATAAAAGGCTTAAAGAAAGATTACCCAAAAATTGTGACCTGTCTACAATACCTACATCAAATGAAATTGAAAAATATTGAAATATTTCTGACGAGTCCCACAATTGTTCATACATGGGCTTGCTAACATGGCTGTCCTTTTTAGTCACCAAACTTTTGATCACTTCCACATTTTCAGGACATATTTTCAGTGCCTTTTATCATATACTCCTAAACCAAGAAGTGATAGTTTTGTAATGTTTGGTCAGAAAAAAGCTGATTTCATAAATATCCATCAATAATTTTTCATTTGATTTCATTAGTATTTTATACAGCCTTTATCATTATTTTTTGATATACTTTACTTTCTTTGAAATTTGTCCCTCACCCTCTTCCCTTAAATTACCCTCCAAGCAGGAACAGTTTTTCTTCGTAATTTTGTCATACATTATACTCATTGGGGCACTGCAAACGAATAACACAATTTTACCATTTACCTCCATGCAAAAACTACGCAATCCCAATTCCTATTCTGGAGGACTTGCAAATGAACTTCACGTTGGAATACTGTGCATAGAGGAATCAATCAAGGCAATCAAGGGTTTCCAGTCAAACCATCCACTCCCATCTCGAATGGGTCATGATTCGGCAAAAGCATGTGAAATTCACGCATCAGGGTAGGGGGGGCAGTTCCTTTCCCAGTACCACATGTGAATTCCCAGGAAGCCCTCGGACCCGAAAAATGATACAGAGCTTGGGTGAAGCTGAGGGTGCCCAGAGGCATCACCCGGAATTGACACCGGGGCCTCCAGTTAGAAGATCAGTGCTCTAATAACTGGACAAGCACACCCCTTCATAGAGGAATAAAAACACAAATATTAACTCTGCTTGTGCCTATGGCATAAACGTCTTCAAGAGTATTTAAGATGAAACTGCACAATCACAAAAGTAGACATGGGGAGTAGAATGTGCCTCACAAGGTGTGCTTTAATGCTTCTACAGCAATGATGGTATGATATAGTAAATGCTGCCGTTTTATTCATTCAAGAGGAAATTGTATCATCTTAATAGATCAAGTGGCATTTCTACAGTGAAACAAAAAATTAAAATTTACAATTTTTACTCTTTGTCTTTAAAAAATACATGCACAGTTTCACTTATTTTTTATGAACATGGCAGTTGGCAGAAATGCCAATTACAGGCCACATGAGGCCTGTGGGCCACCATGACGACGCCCTTTCTCTATCCCAATTTTAATCACCTCCTCTGAGCAGTAGGACCAATTGGATGCCGAATGCAAAAACCAACCTTTTCCAAAATAATTTGAGGGAAATAAAAAAAAATACTATTTGTTGATTACTGATGTTAGGCCAGCCATAAACAATGGTGACTTATCATGTGCAAATTATGGAACTATCCAAAAGACTAATGGAACAAATATGCAAAATACTTGAAAATGAATCTTTCAAACATGGAAATGTTAAGCAATCAGTAAAAATTTAATGCCTTACCATTTTTACAAATTCCAATTCACTGTATTGAAAACAAAATTTAGCTGGATGAAAGTTTCGAGATTAAAATGATATTATGAGGAATAATAACTACCACATTTACCTTATAACCCAGTACTGATAGTGAGATAAAAATATCAGTGCTCCTGACACAGTAGTCATAAATTCCTTCATTGACGATAGTAGGGTATTTACCACAAAGCACATGGCCTCCTTGCAGATATGGAAAATGGCTATGCCTTGAACGTATCAACACATTTAAGGCGTTAACTGTGAATGAGGAAAACTTGATAAATTTTTAACATGTAGCAATTATGACTTTCATCCATTAGGAATAAGTATCTAATACTTCAATATGTGATAAATACTAGTACACTGCTGGAAGTAATCTAATTTAAATTACACAGCAAGCAAAATAAAATATTGACATAAATTGCCAATAATATCTGAGAATGTATTGAAGTTAATAGCAACTTAAAATCAATCTCTCTATATTTTTTAATAATCTTTTTTCTCAGCTGTAATTCTAAACCAACTCATTACTCAATAGTTATATTCTTGGTCTATTCAAAGGAAATCAAATTACACATGAATTCCATTTAAAAAGGTAAAATATTTTCAGTTATTACTTTTAAGGAATTTTAGTGGATCCTGAAATAGCACTAAAAAAGCTATTGCTCCATAAAAAATACACACGACTACTATTATACACCAACAAATAAGCAGTAGTACAAGATATCTAAACATTTAATAGGTAAATGCCTTGGTCTCAGTTATACTATTGGTTATGTGCATCATATACGAGGTCTGCTCAAAAAGTTTAAGAACTTTTTGAATTGAATGCAAACATGCAAGTTTAGAGAGCCATGGATCATCCCAATGTTTACCAATGAACGTGGAAAGTAATCTAACACTTTTTGCTTGTTGATATTTCAGTTAGTTACCATGCTAGTTGTTATTGTGAAACAAGTTTTGTTTCTTTGGTGAATTTTCGATGTAATTTATAGCAAACCAATGTGTAGTTTTGCATGAACTAGGGCAGGTGTTCACAGAAACTTTTCAAACAGTCATTTCAACACATCCAGCCAATAAAAAAAACTAATTTATAGTTTACCCTTCAGTCAGGAATTCATTTGAAATTGACATTTTTTTTACTGTAAGGGTGTCATTCACCATGAATTTCTGACTTAAGGGTAAACTGTAAATGATTTGTTTTTATTGCCTGGATGTGTTGAAATGACTTTGGGAAATAGTTAGATGGGGCCTCAACATTGGCGGGACATGGACTGGATGTTGCACCATAACAAAGGACCAGAGCATTCAGCTCTTTTGACTAGTGAGTCTTGCATAAATAATTTGACTCCACAGCCTACCTACTTTGCATACCCTGCTGAATGAAGTCTGCAGGAGATGGATTTAATCATTCCCTAAACTAAATTCACCTTGAAAGAAAAATTTGACCAAGTCAAGAAATACAAGAAAAATCACTGGAGTGGAGCTGAAAAGTATTTGGAAAATGCATTTTCTGACTGCTTCTCGAAATGAAAATGCCATTGGAGGAATTGCATATACAGACATGGAGTGGGTTTTGAGGGGTACAAGGTTTCCATGTAAGCTCAATAAATTTAAAAAAAATATGTCCTGTGACTTTTCGAACAGATCTCATATGCAATAAAACAAAGACACTTTGAGTAAGTAATGAATTAATTTCCATACCTAAGAATTTTATTCCATAGTATTCTTAAAAATTCCAATCAACATAATTAAACCATCATTTTTAAAAAAGACTATGAGCAGATTATGAACTTATAAAAATAAGCTTAGAGGATAAATGCCCATAGACAAAAATCATGAAACAATTTTAAAATTACAAAATGGCTGAAAACTCCAATCGTTCTTTACCACTGCCACACAATTGCTCTTATCCAGTATGTGAACAAGGAATGAAAGAAAGGATCGCTTTGTGAATCCATTAGTCACTACTTGATGGTAAGGAGAGAATCACTTAAAAAAAACAGTAACATCAACTTTTCTGGGCCACTATGAGCAAGTACTTTGATTTTTAGCTCACACATTATGTCACAACTGTGGTTTTCCATTTTAAAACTTTAAAAATTGTTTCCATCGACTAGCAAATCATCAAAGACCAATGCTCTAATGTATTCCAAGCATTTCACCTAGAGCTGATGAAAGAACCTCATAGACTAAAAATTCATTTAGTAACTCAAGAACAGAAGAATTTGGGATTTTAAATGCAATATAGAAAAAGTACAAAAACATATACATAGAAAACTTATACATATTTAAATACAGACAACTATACAGTTTTGAGTCTTGCTTCAGCCACATAAAAAATCCCCCAATAATATTCTTTCCAAGCAGTGCTGACATTTTATAAAACTGAAAAATAAGCACATGCTCATTAGAAAATACTGAAAATTGTTACTTGGACAAGGACTACATGCATGCCATTATCAGTATGGCATATCACCAAAAGTTTTGAAAATTGTAGAAATCAGTCAAGCCTGAAAGTAAAAAATCAATACAAACAACTGGAATGGAACAATACTCATTGTGACTCACTAGAGCAGAGCAAACACTTGTCTTATTCTTGTTCAACTATATATAAATATTTCTTGAATTAACTACTCTCAATACAAAATCTTTTATAAAAGCTTAATGTTTAAGGAATTAAATTGGTTAAGCTGTCTTTGGAAACACTTGTATACATGGACAAAAGTAAGTATGTGGTTATACTTTAAAGACACATCATCAGGTTAATTAAAATGCAATCGGTGGTTTAATCTGTTCATGATAACTCAACAATGTTAATGTCCAGTAAAGTTGTAACTATAATGATAGCAATGAAATTTGAATAAGTTCGACCTTGAATAAATCAACACATTATGACAGTGAATGAGAATTATGGTTCAAAATTTGGTTTTCCCATCTTTACATATTAACAAATAAAATTTTAGTATGAACAGATTTTTACGGTAAACTTGAAATAAGATAGCTGGGTCCTTATTACCAAAGGCTTCCAATGAAAAAGGTTAAAAACAAAAAAAATGAATGGCAGTAAACATAAAAATGCAGTACCTTACAGTACCTGTAGCATTCTCTTTGTCAACATTCACTCATCAACCATTCACACAAACTAGATGTTTTAATGTATGACTATCATGGTAAATCACAAGCAAAGATGGATTAACTAAATACTTGAAACCTTTGCCTGGCATGAAAGTCACAAGCATACACATGATAACGTAAAACTAAATACATGAGTTATCAGATCTCTAATATAGATACATCAACATTAACATAAAATGAAAAGCACAAATTATAATACATCTTTAAAGTCAATCCATTTTGGCTTTATACAAAATTACATGAACTTTTAAAAGCCCCTCACACGAAAACTCAATCGCTTTAATCACTTCCTATCTGTCGAATGTGCTTCGCAGTAAAAATGTCAAATCTATTCACCATTCAAGCAAATCAAAAAAGAAATGCTGTTTTAAGGAATCACCATTAGAATCTTTGGGCTCAGATCAAAATGCAACTGCTAAATTCAGTTTACCATATGAAGAATCTTGTCTCCTCTGTGATCAAAATCAGGGTCCTCGTAAAAACATTAAACGTATCCATTTGTAAAACTTGCATTGATTTTGTAAGGAGCTCAGAAGTGTTTGAGGTTTATTGGACTTCCTCAAGAGGTTTATCACTTTTTTCTCAGCACCACATCTATCAAACAGCAGCAGATGGCTCTAGCTTTGGAGGTACTGATGCTGCTGGTTCAACTGAGACTTCAAAGAATCGGGCAACAACTTCAGATAATGGTCTGGGCTGTTCTGTTGGATCAAGGGGAGGGACTTCTCGACGAGCATTTAAATCACGCAGCATCTTCCAATGATTCAATACAAAGGTGTATTGTACAACTTTCTCAACTTCTCCCAACTCAGTGTAGACATGTAATAACCCTCGGTAGTCATATTCTAAGCCTGAATAACTTTGACCAAATAATTTGTGTCCTGTAAAAAAAAGATCAACACACTTAATAGATTTTATAATGACTTTTGAGCTTTATTTTGTATTTCAATTTTAAATGATAAAAATTCATAACTTAATTCAGGGGTTGACTAAGTCTTTTCTGCCTTGGGCACTAAGTGGAATAAAACAATTTACAATCACGATCTGGCCTGTTGAATATAGGTTTCTGGCCTCAACACTTTAATGTAGACTTCGTTTTTAAACTTTAACAACATGCCTAACTTTTTTCAACAAAGATTTGAATTTTAAGTAAATGATAGTTTTGGGCATAACAGTAAGTTAATGCCAGTAAATAAATCCAATGTAGTGAAACCCTTAGTACTTTTCCTCAAAGTATGCAGAAAAAAACTTTGAACAAGTACAAAGTCATTTACTTCGATGAGTAAATAATTTTTTAAACCAATTAACTAACCTAATTTAGTGTAACTACACTAAATTAGGTTAGTAAGTATTATTAGTAAGACTGAAGTATCTGAATTGTGATATAAATTTGTAATTTACATTTTATGTATACATAAATATATACGTATTACATTTATATAATATATATTTTATGGATGTACATAATTAATATTATGAAAACACTGCAATTTCAAATCTATAGGCTTTTGCAAAAAATAAATTTTTTTCTAAATTGTATGGCCAATATTTTATGTTCCACAAATTGTTCAGGGTCATCATTCATCTCTAACCTTATACCCCACTTCCTCAGTTTAGAAAAATCAGTGTACATCATGCAGGAATCCTCAACACTAGGAAAATAACAAATTACAAAGTCACAGGAATAACCCCTTTTGTGAATCTCACTTCCTTATATTCCACACAAGTATAATAATATCAACAATGCCACTGCCGGTCAAAATCACCGCAGTAACATTATGGTCACCCAATGCTTCTTATCGCTCAATGTTATTTTCTTCATCGACTCACAACAATCAACAATCATTCATCAATGATTAAAGAATCCTTTTTCTCTTTGAACAAATTGTGAACACATCAGTAAAAAACAGCACTCAAACTACCATTTTATATAACCATATCTACACAAATCTTAAGACAACTCTTTTTCTCAGAAGTGCATACGAGAAATTAATTCTGAATTTCTGAAGAAATGAATTTTGAATAACAATCAATGATAGTAAGTAAATAAACATAAAATACTTGAAGATTTAACTCATTAAAAGTTTTGCACATATATGCCTGCAAAAAACAACAGAGCAAATTTATTTTTGCAAAAAAAATCAGGTAAATTTAAGCTTATTAAAGTGTATTAACATTTTCTTACCATCATGGAAAACAAAAGAAGATCAACTTAATTTTTAGTACAACATTTTTAATGATACTGCTTTCAATAGAGGACTTAATTGTGTTCTCAACATAAATTACCGAATAAATAAAAATGGCAATGAATATTCAAAATTTAGTTAGGTGTCAACCAAATATTTAGGAAGAGGTTTACCATCATATCTTGCATTATATATTTTTTCAGTTTCCTTTTCAGCTACTGCAATATATTTTTACTTAATTGAATGGAAAAGTGAAGGAATGGATCTCAGAAAATTGTAAATAAAATGATTAACTGGGAGACGATTCTCCATTGCTGTAACAAATGCCTAATATATTCATATGGCAATGGATAATTATCCCTAGGTGATGCTGTTTTCTAACTGAAATTTCTCCATATATTCCATTTATATACATATTAAAAAAATGTCTTACCAATTGCAATTGATCTGTAGTATAGCTCCTCAGCTTTCCGGTACTGTAGCATGTGATAATTGTAAAGACTTGCCAGATGACCAACTGAAAGAGCAACCTCGTAGTCCTCTGGCCCCAAAAGTTTCTCCTTTATGTCAATGGCTTTTAGGTGCATTGTTTCAGCTTCCTAATAAATAATAAAATAGTATGATAAGTCTGTGCCACAATGCAACCATGCATGTGCAGGCATTCGTCTCCGCTTTCAAATATTAATCCATTGTTCAAAAGGAATAAATTTAAGTGGCAGCAGAAAAGCCAATCCTGCCTATCGCTCTCCAAGCAAACAACTGGTTGATGTTAAACATACCAAACTCCTTATTGTTAATATTGGTCAACAACCAAAATTAAAAATAAGTAAATATGCCCCAGGAAATAATGAAACAGCAAGCCATCAAAAGTGAATGACTCTCAGAGAGAGCAAGTAAGGACATGAAAGGAATCCTCCTCCCCTTTGAGGAGTGCTAAATTTTTATTGATATTAGAACCTGAGGGTCAGTTAATAGATACCACCATCAATAACAATATTATAATAGTATATAATATTTACAAAAATATATAATAAATATAACAGTATTATATGAATATGTGTGTGTCATCTAATACCAATTTGCTACTGCTGAGTAATCCTAGCACTAATCATCACTATGATAAGGCCAAATGAATGACATTACATTCATATGTGCATGTCACTGGACTTCATAAATTGCATGAGAGTAAAAAACACCAGAGTCAATACAACTTTTCTGAGTGTTGAATGGCAGGCTGACTTTTCCCAGCAACTGTCATTCCTTCCATCTACCTTTAATTCTCCCATCTAAAAACAAAATTGTTTTTTTAAACTCACATAAGTGAAATCTCGGACATCACCATGGATGATTTCAAACCTAATGATTTACAACTTAGAATTCTAATTACTTATTCCATTGTTGTTAAGAGCAAATGTCCACAAATTTTAAGTGACAATTTCTTATTAACTGCCTATTGGCTACAGTTTTACTCCTTCCATTTGAGGTTTTCCATAATCTTCTCCACATCGGAGGTGTTACCGGGCTGTGAAAAAGCAGGTATTTGTAAAATAAAAAAGTGAGTGGGAACTTAAGCTCATCAATTCATACTTAATGGGATTTCATATCGTCTGCTCTCAACTTTAAGAGCCTTTATACATATCTCTATTGGCTCTTCCTGCAGCCTTGGCCACCCAGTCCTTGAATCCATTAATGAAGTAAACTTCGTACTTTACTGCAAGACTTTTATTTTTACTTTACTTTTCCATAAGATTTATCACACTTCCATTAAGTCACACCTGAAATTACTAATTTTGTCAGTCCTTGAGATGGCTGACTTTTGAAAAACAGTGGGAAATAATTCCCTTCTAACTGCTTCCCCATGCACTAAGATGATTCCATTATCTCGTGTGGTGGAAATTTATTACGAAGGGGTTATTTGTCAACTTTTGGCAATAGGATCCTCTCAAAGGTATCTGTACCTTACTGTTTTTGGCAACTCAGAAACACAAGACAGAAACACAAAAGAAATTCCTCGTCAGAGGAACAAAGAAAGATGGTCCTCCCTGGCAAGATGGGAGTCTCTCACTAGCATATTAAAACCTCTCAAAACAGTTTTTTTTTCAATATTACAGCACTATCTACAGAGCAGATAACATAATTATCAAGGTGGATTCATATTTTTAAGTGTACAAAAGTATTTTCAAAATTACAACTGCTTGTTTAGAAGAAACCACAATCGTAACACCATGGGTTCTTTCTCAAATCATACCACATCAGTGTCTCTTGCTGGTAGCACAATGCTCTCATGGACTTGTATTTTAAACATCAACATGGGGTAAATAAGCTATTAACTACATTTAAAAACACCGATTTCTACAAAATTCTTAACAATAATAAAATCACAATTTACATGGATAACAAAAAAGCCAGGTTACAGCCAGGATCATAAAAAAGCTACAGAATACATACATGTATTGCATAAGTGAAATATGGAATTATCCTTTTCTTAGCTCTTTTTCTCATCTTCATGCTTCCTAACAATTTTTGAGATAGCATTTATAGCAAGTTAATATTAAAATTTATAAGAACAATTTGGTGAAAAAATTTTGTCTGGTCTTACAAAGAATAGCATAAGTAGACAACATCATAGGTACACCCTGCATTTGTTTCTATGACAATAGAATATGTGGTTTCAAACATTTCATGTCTAAACAGAAGAAGGCCACCAGTAACTGTATTATTGAGCCATATGAAAGTTGTAAACAAAGCTACAATAATTAAAAGGTAATATTAATACTAAAACAAGATTTAATGTAAAGGATGTGCAGTTAACCATCTGGCTACAGGCTCCAACCAGAATACACTTCTTATTTTTAGCTGAATTACCTGGAATTTTTTCATGCTTTGGTAGAGGCGTCCTAAATTCCCATAGTGCTTTGCTGTTTGGACATTCATTTCACCAAATGCCAGTTTAGCCAGCTTGAGTGCTGACAAATGGAGCTCTTCAGCAGCATCTAAAAGTTCTTTTTCTGAGGAAGCAACAAAAAAATGAATCAATGGACATAAGAACTTAAATAACGGGACAGGGAAAATCATGACAGTATTATCACAAATATATAATGATAGCAGAAAATGCCACCAAAGTAACTGAGCAAAGTATATAAAAGAGAGTTAAATTATGTAGTTACCCAATACAGATTACCTATGCTTACATTTTCACTTCCCTTGAAATGCTCAGATCAATTCAACACAAATGTTCTTTTTCATGAATAAGTAGTCAAATACCTTGAAGAATGTTTAATAAATATGAACAAAACACTTAATATATAATCTATCTAAATCTACATAATACCCCGCAAGCTGCCGCTAGGGTATGTGGCAGGGGCGGGTGTTATGCTACTAGCCATTCCAGCTGGTATATCTTGTTACCAACAGAGCAAGGTCGATTAAAAATCCAACAGAGTAACCAGATTTGATTTTTCAGCCACAATGGATTCAGGGGCAGTGGGACACTTATTAACTTCATTATTATATACTGAATATAAGATCACTTTACTGTGGCCATCTCATATTTACTTCCAAGAGGGCATTGCATGGGAAATAATAACTAGGATTCTATCAGAGTTGCTCCAGGCCAGAAAGTGTTATAAAATATTTAGAAGACAATGGAAAATAGAAGGATAAAGCGAAGAGTAGGAAAGAAATGAAGAATTAAGAAACAATCATCTGATAAATAAATGAGAAAATATAGAAGATATATAAAAGATAAATTAATTATGAATTATATTTTTTAGTGATGTCATTCACTACTTATAAATATGTAGTTCTTAAAAAGGCCAGAGGACCTTATGGAATGCAATGAAAATGATGGTGCATGAAGGTGTCATTATTGTGCAACAATCAACATGCAGTGAATTCCCTAATTCAAACATTACAGGGAATTGAACAAAAATTCTAACAAATTGAGGGATATATGCAATTATTGGGAAATGAAATTTGCATATATGAACACCCTGAATACCTTTCAGTCTTAAGTTTGAAAACCTCAAATAGTAGTTATATGGATATACTACAATGCATCTGTAAGGCATCAGTAAGGTGGAATACCAAAACTAAAGAAAATATATATATTAAAATGAAATATATATTAACAATGTGAAATCCATAACTGATGGTATGCGTTCCAATCCTAAGATATTCTGGTCACTTTTTAATTCCTGGCAGAAATCTGCACGTACCCCTTCCAACTATCACCACTGGTCTAAAGTACTTCTCGGGTGATGCAAGGCCATCTGCCTTCAATGAGTACTTCTCCAACTTTACTCCATCTAATCTGCAAATAAAGCTTCCACCCCTTCTTCCTATTTTTTCCCACTCTCTATCAGAAGTCACCGCCACACACCAAGAACTCCTTTCCCTTCATTACCAGTAAATAAAGCCACTTACGCCAATGACATTAGCTCCTTATTTCTCAATCGCATCGCTGAGTCCCTCCATATTCCCAAATGCAATTTATTCAACCAATTTTTCACTGTAGGCACCTTCCCATCATCGTGGAAAACTGCCATCGCGACCCCCATTTAAAAATCTGGTCCTAAAGATTTCATCAGTAATTACAGCCCCATCTCTATTCTTTCCATCCTTTCAATTCTATTAGAGTGAATCCTCCATAACCATCCTCAGTCATTAAAACTTCCTTACACATCCCCGCATCACCACAGTTTTCTTCCTGGTGGATCCTGCGTAAACAACATTTCTGTTAAGCATCATCACTTCAGCCCTCGAAACCTCCTCCCAACTCGACGTTTGATACATTGATTTTGCTAAGGGTTTTGACTCCATTAACCACTTACTTTTAATACATAAACTTGAATACATCTTCTATCCACGGGTCTTCCCTCGCTATCCTCTCCAACTTCCTTACTCATCGATCTCAGAGAGTAATGGTCGATGGCATTTCTTCCCCTAACCTTGCTGTTCTCTCTGGCATCCCACAAGGTAGCGTCCTTGGACCGGTTCTTTTTTCTTTATACATTGATGATGTGGTTAACTGTGCCCTCTCCAACGAATCCAGAATACTCCTCTACGAATATGACTGCAAAATATTTGACACTGACTTCCAATCCCTCCAATCATCCCTTCACGCTCTTGAAAACTGGTGCTTAAGATGTCAGCTCATGATAAACCCCTCAAAATCAACCTCTATTTCCTTCTCCCAAAAATCAAAACCCTACCACACCGATTACCTATTATGTAATAAAATAATTCCCATCACCACCTCACTCAAAGACTTGGATCGTTTGACCACAAACTTATTTTCGTTCCACATCTCCATGTAATTAACTCTAAAGCAATGTCCATTGAAGGACTTCTTTATAGATTCACCAAGATTACAGACCCTTCAGCCCTCAAGACAGTCTTCACTGGTTGCATTCTTCCCACAATCGAATACTGTTCAGTAATTTGGTTTACTGCCTCCACAGCTATTCGAGCACCCTCTTAATTTTTTCCTATCAATTTCCCACCTCATCAATTTCCCACATCTGTGTAACTCGACCCGGGTAGAAATCATGTCTGCCCTTGGAATCGCCCCTCTTGCCACCCGAAGAAAGATCCAAGATCTCAAGTTCAAGATCTAAAAATGGAGGTGGAGCTATTGGGTGAATTTTGGGGGTGGACTAAGAGTGACGATGACCATAGTAGCACTAATAGGTTGGCTAGTGGTCCACTATAGGAGGAACGTGTATTGCAAATTGGAAATCCTATTGACTATGACACTGTCACCTATAGAAACTTGTGATAGTGGCACTGAAGTGAAGACAAAATGTGGGGGCATTTCGTAATACTTTTACTAAGTTTTGGGATATATTGGGATATTTGTGGTAGTGAACGTAGATATGGGTGGAAATGGAAACTGTCTTTGCTAAATAAACAAAGTTATTGAATTGTGAACAAATTAGGAATAAAGATTGTTCAATCTCGTTCAGGACTTTCCTTCCAAAATCCCTCAAATCCCTTGAACTTCAACTTGGATATTGTTAATGACATGTTGTTTTCCTCCATTTCTCACCTACTCAACCTCCCTTTCTTCAAACCACCCTCCAACGGTTTCTTGGCACAATGGGGTGCCTCCATTCTAAACCCCGCCATATATCCTTCCCCTCTCTCCGACACTACTTAATCCTCTACCCTCCCCCCCTTCACAAACACCAATAAGCCACAATTTTCTCAAACCCCCCCACTCCATCCTCTAAGGGTATATATTCTATGCAAATCCAGTAATTGTTCACCTGAAGATGACACTACGCGTTGAAACCTAGGTCATGGAATAAAAAGTTTTATGTGGAAATACAAAGTGTGAATTCTTTGAAGTCATGGATCGCTTCCACAAGGTAATGCTGGCCACCATTACATCTATGAATATAAGTACATCCCAGTAAATCACGGAAAAGATACTATCAAAATTATTAGCATCATTACATTTCCTGCAGAATAAAAAAATCATGAACAGATATTTAATTTCATAATTGTAATTCATAGAAAATTTCTAAAAGTAGAAATAATACTGATATCTCTATTTCCCTACCAATGGGTAACAGCAGTAAACTGCTTTCCAATGCATTTTAGATGGAGTAATTGGGACTAAAATTTCATTATCAATTTAGTTAATATTAGTCATTGCTATAATTGGTAAGCCCTAAACTAAATTTTTATTTTCATGGCAATTTTTTTTCAATCTTTACACCTACTTAATTTAACATTGTACTCAATGCCCTCACACATTTTATCTCACACACACTTATGCTCGGGAAAGCATGCATGCTCCATGAAGACCTTTATCACACTTTGATCATATAGTACGGCTTCTTTTTTGCTTCCCTTTCTCCGTTTTACTTCTTTCACTGCACACAAACAGTCCTCCTCCTTTATCCTGGGTAATGTTTTTAGTGGCATCTTGTCTACTCTCACTTGTTCCTCTGATTTCCCAACTTTGTTATTTGTTGAAATGTCTTCCATTGTAAAGATAACTGCTTTGTTTCAGGGTCAAAACCGTACACCCATGATTCAATAGCAGTTATGACTCTGGACAGGAAGTTTGGGTCATCTGGAACTGCTCTCTTGCAGCACAGTGAACATCTCAACCATATGGTATTGGGGCAAACTTTGATGCAATTCGTCTCATATTCAGTACATCCACTAGAATGCATTGTCCCACATGACAGGCAAATGGGTGCACATGTCCCATATGACAGTCCAACTCTATTACAAACATCATGGATTGTCTGCCTTCAGTCCTCGAGGATCACTTCACACACTTTTGCAATCATTTCTGGAGTCGTACATGATGACGAATGACCTGAATGTTTGTCATCCTCCACAGACACCCTGCCATCTTTGAAATGCTTTAACCACTCAAATGTCCTTGTTTAGATTAGAGATTGCTCATTGAAAAGGCTCTTATACCATTTGGTGGGTTTAAGCAACAGTTTTCTTGGCCTTTAAACAAAACTTAATGCAGATCCTTTACTCCTTCACAACAGACTTTTCACAGAATTCCCAGTCAGAGGAGAACATGGTGTAATGTAAACAACAAAAACTAAGAAACACGTGCACTCATGAAGATGTCACTTGGCAGATTTGCCAACTGAATTATAACAAGTGGCAGATGCTCATAATGCTTCTGATTTTCGGTGGAATATTAAAAATCTTGGGACACTTTTGGTAGCACCTGGTATAATGGCCAGCTGGCAATATAAGGGTAACGATCATTCCCAATGGAGGCATGGGAGCAAAATGGTTGTGAACTCTTACTTTGGTGAACTCTTACTTTGAGTATAAAGCACAAAGATATATAATGTTAGCAATACTTTGTTAAAATGTACTGAACAACATTCTTCTCATGGGATACCAAAAGGTGATTCTAGAGTAGAAAATTGCTGTCACTTTTTCAAACCAATAATTCCACAAAGATATTTTTGTCAACAAAATGATTGTTTCATTGCCATAAGTGAATAAGTAAAAACTAATTCTTTAATCAGAGGTTGAAGATACCTTGTATCATTGTGAATTTCACATTTTTATGTGGCAGGAAGTTTTAATTATGAGCACCTAGTTGAATGCTGATCTTAAAAGCAGAAAAGTGAGTGTTTTATTAATATTCAGGTGTATGACACAGTAAACGAGACCCGTAAAAGTCAAACCTAACAATAAGTTGATCCAAAACTCTTGCTTTATCCTGAAGAAATAACTTCAGAATGATAAAAGATGATATTTAGCAATATAATCAGTCATCAACTTTAGAAAAGAGCAAAAATAAAATTAATTTAAAGTGTGGTATTTAACATCCAAATTATCACCCAACTGAATGCATGTACACTGGTAATAATTCATTGTGATTGTATGGAATAATATAAGTGCATCAGTAGCTATCTGTAGTGATATTTACTTTCTCAACATAATGCTTTTAGACTACTGCTCTCATGAGCATTTCTAAATAGGATAATCAATGCCAAGAATGTCCTAAAAATTCTTATCAAATTTCTTCTCCTCTACCCCTGGAGGCTGCTCTGACTGATTTCACTTTCCCTTTGACCCTTTCCCTTGATCAGGAAAATCCTAAAGCAACCAACACATTGTAGCACAATGAAAACAATCATCCAAACAGTGATGCACCTGCAGTTCTACAGATATGCTAAAATCCCATTGCCAGTGCTTTCCATTGATGTATTGTCAGCTGATCCCTACCAAAGATGCATGATGTAGATTTGAATGCAATCCAGCAGTCAGAAATCTTCAGAAAAATGGAGAAGGGACAATCTGCAATATCTTCAATGATTTTGAGGTAAACTATGTTTGTGGGTCATGTGACCAGATAATGGCTTAAAATTTCATTGCATGTAGATATATTTCAAATAATCCATCCTTAACAATGTACAAAATCCTATGAATGGGACTGGAGACTACTCATAGCACACACTGATATTACTTTTGTGAAGCATGATTGAAATTACAAGGCTTTATAAATCATACGATTAATACATTTGTATTCCATACAAATTTTTAACTTAAAAGCAGTAAAACATTAACTGGCTAAAAATAAATATAAATGATCAGCTATTACCCACAAAAAATTTCATGCTCCTTTGTTACCATGCATAATATGCATCCAAATGTAAGAACAAATCTTTGCTGCAACAAAGTGTATGATATAGGGAAAATACTAATATGCATACATTTCTATATACATACATTACATACTTCTACAAGTTCAACTTTGAAACATTTTAAATGAAAAGTGTAGTTCACAGAGAAACATTACTTCTGTTAACATGCAAAATACCTGTATCATTACCCATGCTGTCGATTGCAATTTCCTCTAGAATTAAAGCCTTGACCCTTTGTGATGATGCTAGAAGCAAGTGCTCCCTTGGAAGAAGTTCCTTCATTATATTAATTGCTCGCTCTGCATGTTCTCTAAAAAAATAAGAATGTATGGACAAATGTAGAGAATCTCCTTAATGGAGGAGTAAAAATAAATAATAAGTTCAAGGCTAATTACTTCATAAGTTACAATTTAATATATATAATTTTCTGTGCATAGAAGTAAGCCAAATAATAACAAATAACTTTAAAAAACATCAGCTTAGTACCTGGCCTCAAGAAATCTTCCTGAGCTGTATTCATGAACATAAAGTGCATATGCCAAATCTTCGTGGGCACTAGCGACATGAATATTCCACTTTCCGAATACAGACAACCTAATATCCAATGCAGTCTGAAAAGAAAAAATATTGCAAAAAATGAAACTAAAGGTGAAACTCAAGTTGCCAAAACCATAATTTATATGATGCATGGTATATGCCAAATTGATTGGAAAATTTCTTTAAGCAGTTAAGCTATTTGTGGCTATTAACATAAAAATGTATGAATTAGGATGAATTCCTGAACACATCTGTAATATTCCGTACACCAGAAAGAAAGTGCAGATAGCAAAAAGATGTGCTTATACCTAATATATTACTCACTGTTGGGTAATTTATTAGGAATGTATTGTGCAGCAGTACTAAGGTATGAGCTATCTAAATAACAATCAATTTTTAGGTAGCAATTCAAAAATATTCTCAGCAGTGTGGCTGTAATGTTCGAGACAAGAGTAAGAAGGAGTTATGGGACAAAATATCTAGTAACTTAGGAAAAAAGTCATGACATTGGGTCAAACACAACTGCAAAGTATTTGAAATTTGAAGCAGAATAAAAATTAACTAATGACAGAAGAATTTTAAACTTATAGTTAGTCTGAATAGCTTATTTAAAAGATTCAAACTCTGTGAAAAAATTACATAATTCCCCTATTTAACTATCCACAAGATAATAATACATTGCTTTGCATGAAGAATGCTGAAGTCATATTAATTTTAAATTTTATTTTGGCAAACTAAATACTAAATCCAATAATGCAGGGAGTGCTGAGTGGTGATGGATTGCTGAAGAAGGTGATAGAGTGTAGAATGTT
>LYUA01000333.1:557986-570382 GCA_002093875.1 Calopteryx splendens
ATTTTAAAAAATTGAAAATTCTAACTTTACCTTGTCTGTATAATTATTATTTATGCATGTATGTTAAGGATAATATGAAACAACATATCACCAATGCTCAAGTACATGGTCATAATACTAGACAGAGTGTTGATGTACATCTGTTCTGCCACTCAACGGCTATGTATAATAAGAGTCCTTTCATGTGGGCATCAATATTTTGAACTATCTGCCACCAGGCATGAAATCTGCCATTTCTAGGGGTTCATTTAAGAAATATCACAAGTGTTTTCTGATAGAAAAATGCTATTATAGTGTGGAAGAGTTTCTGGGGGTCTTCTGAACACTGAAGCAGCTGATTGTATGTTCTCTGATTTGTCCAATAATATACTTTGTAAAGTCCTGGGACCAATAAATATTATTATTATTATTCAAACTACCGCGTATTTGGCTAATGACAATTTCGGAACCGAGAACGTGAAATGTTTCATAAACACAACACTTACAGTTACTGGAATTACAACGATCTCTAAAATTTCATCACCGACTGGCGGAATAACTCCGACCCCCTGATCCGTAATCGCATGAGGCGGAGTTTCCCCGTCGGGCATTGGAAAACTCCGAAACTCTTACACCGACACCTAGATACATAATAGCCCCCCATAATGATATCTGTAACATTTACTTTGGGCCGCAAAGGTAGCTTGTGTTACCAAATGAATTTTTGCTCAATGGACCCATTTTTATGATTTAAAATTTCAACTAAGCATCATACAGTGTAACGACCATGGAAGGAGGAGGGAACGCCTCACTCCTTCTTCCATGGTAACGACCTTTCCCATACATAAAAAATGCGATAACATCAGATACAAAACTCTAAACATCAAAATGGTAACCACTTAACTTAATTAAATATAACTAACATACCTGAAAGCTATGAAGCAACAAAAGTCGCTTGCAACCGACTTTCAGCATTTGTGCAAAAACATCTAAATCGCTAAATTCCACTCCGAGTTGACAAAGCCTATCCTCTTCATAAAGCTGATAGCATGGAATTCAAAAATGAAAAACGTTTAATAATTAATAGCTTATGCCACCACTTTCATTAAGTTATGAAATAATTGTGGCTATTCACAAATACCAATGAAAAAAAAACTCGCTGAAAACACGACAAGATGAATTGAAGTTTAATTCAAAATACACAACAAAACAACTATATGAAAAATTGTTCTAATTTGTCATATTTATGAACGGATACATCAAAAACAAACCCTGGAAATAATGACAAGATGGGCTGCGAATAGATACAAACTCTGTTATGTCATCATACACTTGGTCGTCATACCTTGTAATATATATCAAACTGAACATTTTCTGGAAGTGCTCGTAGCTCTTTCCTGACGCACATATAATTCTCAACTACCGCGGAAACTGAAGCCTCATAGAGAGAATTCGGTAGTCTCGATGACACCGAAACCATTTTGATGCACTTTCTTTTGTCACAGACAGCTGATGCGCTGCGTGCTGACATCTTAAATAAACAAAATCAATTAAAAGGCTGATCAGCTGTGGCGCTGTGGTGTTTGTTGTCGACTTTATGCCAGATAAGTGAAAATACGTATGATCAGGGAGGAGAAGCATTGCTTTCTGAGAAAGACCTCGCCGCACAGGATCCTTGACCTGCTTTTATTTTTATTGTTCTTAGAATTAAAAAGCAGTTGCTGCGGCTGTTCACATGAGTGAAATAATTGACTGTTTAAAACAAACGCGTATATGATCTTTTTTTTATTTTCCAAATCTAAGTTAAATGAATTCAACGGCCTTTCGTAAAATTATCATTTCTCTTAACTTTGTTTTCGTCGCGTTTGGTTAAATTTACTCACGTTATAAAACTTCGTGTGTTGTCAATAAGCTGGTACCATAAATAACACTTGAAACTTTCATGTCCATTGGGGAGTGTTAATTGAGGCGCACTGTAGCCTTACAAGATATCAGAACCTCCACATTCACATTATTAGGGAATTAAAGGTGGCCATGCTCTATAGGCACGGCTGCGGGATGTGTTTGGGATGTTGCTAACAACAGCGTACCTAGCACAAAAATAAATCAAATAAATCACCACTGGGTGTACTTGTTGATAGTTTTGCAATGACATTTCAACATTTTTCACCGTATGAAAAATTCCAGGCAAATTTCATCGTGTGTCCATAGTTTGGTTTTTGCTAAGAATCATCTAGATGGTTCATTGATGGACCAGCTGGTTCCTGTATGTGGTAAACGAGGCTGTCAGGATTTGGGATTGGGAAAATAAACTCAGGGAACTTATTTGTGTTACTGCTTCTGTTTACTTATCGCGACGTTAGGAAAAGGGTATTAACGGCGGTAACGATTAATAGACCGCACAAACAATATAACTTGGGGAGAAGTCGGATGTCTTGACGGTTGAAGGCGGAAATCGCGGAAATAGTGGCGCAATCGACACGGTCATTGTCCGTGCTGCCACACCAAAGAAGGGGGCAAGTGTCTAAAATACCATCTATACGAATAACCTCACCAGATATCATGGCCTTTGGGTAAGGGGAGAATCAGACTAATAATTTATACGTAAAAATCGTATTCCCACACCATTTGCGTAATTACTGAAAGGAAAACCACGATCTACGAAGTCAATTGCAGTTTTATTGTTGGACTTATTGACATAATTTTTAGCATCTGATGGTTCTTGCTCCCGTATGTATGACATCATCAATTTTTCCTTTAATAAAATTTTTATCTTGTAATAACAAAGAATAGGGGAGTGGTAGTCAAGTGGTTAGAGCACAGTGTTTTATTGACCAGAGGACCCGGGTTCGATTCTGGGTGATGCCTCTTGGCACCCTCAGCGTAACCCAAGCCCCCAAGCTGTGTACCATTTTCTACGGGTACCAGGTCTTCCTGGGAAATCACTGGCAGTCCAGGGAAAGGAACTCGCCACCTACCCTGAGGCGTGGATTTCAATTGCTGTTGGGCTTAGTACTGGGTGAAACCTACCCTCACATACCAAAACGAACTTCGGTTTTATTACTGCGATATTACAAATGACATAAAAAGCATGTTAGGAATTTTCAAGGAAAACTGGACACCCTGAAAGATGAAAAATTAACATTCCAGTAAAATAATTCATGAGTTTTTGGCAGTATAATGCCCAGTAATAAGTTTTGCTGTTTAACTTTCTCCATTAGTTGGTGCATATTTCATAGTTAGTACCTGGTATAGCTTATTCATTGTGGTAACTACTTGAAAGGAAATGAAATTTCACAGCAAAGATGGAAAAGTTTCTAGATGTTCTTGTGACAAGCACAGAAGAAAGCTGTGGATAACTTTGAAATTACCAAAGCACTAATGCATCAAAATTAGGTACTTAATTTTTTTGTGGTACTACCGGCATATTATTCACAATCTACACATTATTAGGCTGTGCCAAATTTATTTCAATACCTGGGTTGGGATGTGACTCAAGCAGCCTCTCCCATTCAAATGTCAACCTCTCCTTCATTTAGTGCAACCTGTTCCCTCTAATGAGGCAATGGCAGTCAAGTGGCTTCCTGGATAAGAAGTCAACCCTCTACCAAGTGCCAATGGCCTCACATTGCACGGATGAGTGGGTCGAGGGCCTGGGCACCCTGTTATCCAGAATGAGAGATTTTGCCTCCAAAGGCAAATCCATTAGGACCAATCACTTCAATTTTTTGGGGGAAACATTTAGTTAAGAATTCAAACTCAATATATGTAGATTGGATAATAGAATGCTAGAACACTAATGGGTCTAGGAAAGATAGAAAATCTTTTGAGAGAAATGGAACATGAATCTGAATGGAGTGGGTGAGGTGGGAATGCAATGAGGACAGTACCCTATATTACTGGGAATGGGAAGGAACTATTTCAGGATAATGGTAAATGAAAGGATCAAGAGATCAGTGAAAAAAGTAAGTACATAGGAGATGATCATCACAATTAGAATAGAAAGCATCCAAAAAGACCTGTCAATGTAGAAATGGAATGGATAGAGGTGTATGACATGATAGAGAAGGGAAAAACAGGTGTACAGTGGTAATGAGAGACTGGAATGTGGTGGAGGTGAGGGACTAGTGGAAAAGATAGTCGACAATTATGGTTTGAGAAAGAGAAATGTCATAGGCTAGTGTAGGTTTGCAGGGAAAAGATTATGATGTAGCAAGCATATATTTTAAAAACCATTAAACAAGATTATATACATGAAAGGCCCCCAGTGATGTTAGATCGACGAAATTTGAGCAGAAATGGGGAAGTAAAATCATGTGGTCTACCAGGAGTGGACATAAAAGTGATTATAATCTGGTGATCAAAAAAACAGGAAGATATGAACAGGTATAAAGCATGGCTAGAGAATTCAATAATGGAAAAGGAAGACCAGGAAGCAAAGGAATAAGCAAGGACGGAAATAGACTATCAGGAGAGGATACATTGAAAAGGTGGAAATAATTTATTTAAGAGCTGTATGATAAGGAAGGAAAATCAGGAGAAATAGAAGAGGAGGGACATGGGGAAGAAAGTAAATTGGGCTAGAGAATGATAGAAAGTTCAGTAGGAATGCTATGGAAGACAAGAAAAGGGGGGAGGCAATGGTAGTGGATAAAATGCCAGGAGAAGTTATGAGAAATTTGAACAAAAAAAAGTGGATAATCTAGCCCAGCTGTGCAACAGTATATATTAGATGTGGTCAGTTGGTGGAGTGATGAGAGTGGCCAGAAGACTATTGTGGAGCCAATACCAAAGAAAAAGGGTACAAACCAGGGCGAGGATCATATGATAATTAGCCTCATCTCACATGCTACCAAAATTCTGTTATGAGTGATAAATAGAAGGGTGGAAAACAAAATGGTAGAGTAGGTAGGAGAACAATAATTTGGCTTTAGAAAGGGAGCGAGAGATAGAATAGGAAGTACATATTTGTTGTTACATACAAGTTGTTGAATTTCCCACAAATTTCAACTTTAGAGGTTCATAAAAAGACAGTGATAATAATTTTATCTTTTGGCACGCCAAGTCTGTTGTTTTCAATAAAAAGGCCATTCACAGTAATTTTGCAACTTAGCATCACAAAAATATTTTATTAAATAAATGTGCACAATTTTTCATGGCATAAGAAATTAATCCACCAATATTATTGGAAAAAAACAGCAATACCAACAACAATAAATACTCAAATTCAGATCCACAGATATGGGTAATTTCCTAATATTATAAATTCATATGTTTAATTAGATAATATGAGAGCCATTCCATAGCTGAATAAAGGCAGAGGTTTCAACAATTATGCACTTACAGTGGAGAAAGGAAATTTAACTCCTTATAAGACATTTTTTATCATTATTGCATAAGGAATGGGTCAAGCATTAGTAATGAACATCATCTCACCACTGTAGTTCAACAAATTGTACAAAAAATATTTTGCCATTTCTATATAAATTCTTCCATTTGAACCAGATTTTCTTTGGAATATTGCTGACAAAACATATCCAGCATTTTTGTGTAAAAATTATTATGATTTCACAGCACATTTTTCACTCAAGGAAATTCAAAATTTCAGCAGTTAAGAAATTCTGGAAATAACAAGAGAAGAAAACTGGCCAATATACCAAGCAGTATCAGAACACTAGTAGCAAAAGAGCAATGAGCTTAATAAATTCCAGGATCTATGATTTCCAATGGTGAAGGAGAAATGAGGATTTGGCAGCACTAATTAAGGGTGCTTAATTTGGCAATTGCCACTTTCACTGGTTGACCCCCGAAGCTCTTCATCACATTCTTCGGATAGTTATTACAGATACTGACAGGGGAGTGCAAGCCCCTTAAAAGCTATAGTGTAGCATAAAAACATGGGTTCCATAGTTAGCCATCAAACATCCTTCATACCTTCACACTTCTTATGTAACAGCATAGTATCACGAATAATTGGAAGACAAGGGAGGTCTACGTAAACATTGTTTCCAAGATTTAATGCATCATAAGAGGATGGAAGTATAGAGGGGAAACAAAAAACCCTATTCAACAAATACAAAATTTATATTGGATAATGAGAATAGGGATAGTTTCACCTTTTGCCCCATTTAAACAAGTATGTTGAGGATTTACTTACTGACAAAAAGAAAGAGAGTGAAGTCCTCAAAAGTAACTTGGCTATGACACACTATACTGTTGCCTTCAGTGAAGATGGAGTCGAGAGAAGGTACTCAAAAAGAGAATATACCTAGCCCTCTCACAGCACACATTCATTGAATAAGTAAGTGCACCTGAGGGTGTATCTTCAATTTTGAGCAAAAAAAAGGCATACATCCCACAGCTTACCAACTTCTCCGCTAACCTCTGTATTGACGGCCAATCATTTATCAAAACTGTACCACCTCAAAGAGAAAAGGTTACTTAAGAATCTGATAAACGAAATGAAAAGTCATTGACTTGAGCACGAAAGATCTGATTTAATTTTCATCATACAGAGGAGTGGCATCTCCTCCTATAGAACTCTCAACCATTGAGCGTGGACTGGTATTTGTGTGGGGGGTAGATCTTGCACTTTCCCTTCCACCAGGTGTGGATCTTGGGGTGGCACTGCCACCTCTTGGAGATTTTTGTGCCCCAGAGACAGACTGATAACCTGCCATTGCCGATGGAGTAAGCGGCATGCCACTTCTATTAGATCCTCTTGGAGTTTTTCTTCCCTCTTCATAACGTGGAGTACTGCCACCACTGCCAAGCACACAAATTTATAAAATAATTACTCCTCTACTAATCATACAAAATATTAACATATGTTTCCCCAGACTACAGATTATGAGGAATATTGAATCCACAAGGTTCAGATGTGCGAATGGGATTGCTAAATCCTTAGATGAAGCTTTCAGAACTCATGCCCAGAATAAATTTCAGATATGAATTAAGGGGTTTATCTCTTATAACTATTACCATGAAATCACAGTTGCCAAAACAATTTTCATGTAGTAGCTACCCAACAGCTACTTATGTCACTAATTTCATTTACGGCCCACCATCCAATTTTAATATGGAAAATAGTAAGAGGCTCAGTTTATTTCTAAAACAACTGAGTTGGGATTGAGCTGTAAACTATTTAGGTGGGAAAGGAATTGAATCTACAGCAACTTTAAAGAAAGTAAACAAATAAGTTTCTCATATACTAACTGCACTATTTCAGACCAAATAGCAGATGGTCAACATTTAATGAAGGTATGAAATTGCAATGGTCAAGTCTAGATCATAGCCTGCACAGAATGCAATACAAATTACTCTATTAAGATATAAATTAATACCTTATTATATGCAAACCATCACAAGGATGTTTAGAGGGGAATTTCAGTTCAACAGCCATTAGCATCATTGAATAATATAGGTAATCCACATCTTTCACTTTAGGGAAATTTGAATTACTATTTGTGTTTCCTACACGGTACTGGTAACCTCAAAAATATCATAAGGAAAATAAAATTGCATTCAGCCATTTTTGAATAACAACATAAGTATTATAATTAGGCACTAAAAAAGGCTGGTGTCCTAACCACCCCTAATGTATGCCCTTGTGGCAGCTAGCAGGATATGAAGTAAATAATGACTACCACACACCAGCAGCATAATTATGAAAATACAAACATATATAGGAAATAAAAATAATGATATAGAAAAACATTGCATCAAAAAACGTATTCGTTTAAAAAATTTTTAAAGTGTACTTCACTAGAAAATGCTATCTCATAGAGAGGGGAACATTTTTAGAAACAACTATTGTTTTCCTTGACTTGCCCTCATTAAAAACCATGGGTTGGAGACAACAAGGAACATGGTGAGCAACATGGCAAGAAAAAAGTAAGGGAGAGATGATATTTCTCGCTAGTTGGACTACACACAATATGCTGCAGAATATAGGACCTAACTCAAAAAACATTAGACTCAAGAAATAAACAAAATACAGAGGAAAGCAGCCAGGATTGTTAAAAACTCATGAAAGGACCCAGAGCATCACAAAATTAATACATGATTTGGGATGGGAATTACTAGGGAATCAAAGACTAAATGCTAGATTTAACTTATTAAATAGATATCAATTGTGTGATTTTGAATGCAACATAGATGAAGTAATCCAACCCCCACACTACATAGGCAAGTCGGACAATGATGATGATTAAGTTAGAGAAATAGCCTGTTGAACTGACAGACCCAAGAATTCATTTTCTCTCACACTATCCAAGACCACAACTCGAGGAGAGGAAAAAGTTAAACATCCATGCCCCCCCCCCGAGTCATATGGTGGAAAGAGGAAGTGAAAGTACGTACCGAGGTGTTCTAACACCCCCTGTAACACACCCTGGTGGCAGCTTGCATGGTACTATGTAGAGGTAGGTTGTGAAATTTCCTTAATTGTTCTGCTCCCCAAACTAAATTACTCTTCATTACTCATCCACTACATAATATCATCACAATTTGTACTCATTTCCACTTTGAAACACTAACTCAGCACAGCCTCTTCAGACCAATTCATAGCATCGTTTGTCTTCTCATAGTAGCTAGCAAGGGATGATGAGTAGGAGGATATTATCTGCAGATTCCACACCAAGACAATGAAAGAAAGGAATTAATTATTCCTCATATTCTCTTCCTCTACAGAATATTACTGGATAAGGAATTTTAAAATGTGCTCAATGACCAGTATGAAATCCTAGTGTTGGGTGAAGAAGTAAGTGAAAGAATACTGTTTCCCTCTCGATCAAGTTAATTTGCCTTGTATGCTAAAAAACAGCTAGCTATTCACCCTTGTTATCTTCCATGCACAATCCCATGGGATTAAGTTTCCAGGAAGGATGTTAGCTCACAGCATGTGTTTAACTATCCCACTCCATACCATACCCTTGCATGGAGAATACTATGAATTTTCAATTGCACATGTACTATTGGGAAATACCAGATAGTTTGGAATTGAGGGAGACTTGTGTTGAGGAACAGGAGATGATGGTGAAAGACTTTTTGAAGAGCATTAAAATCTATCAAGGTTATAAAAGACTTCTTTGAGGAAGGTAGGGTTCCAAAGAGAAAAAGAGGTACAAATATTAGTTTCAAAGCAAGGGATATGAGGAAAGGCCTCTTTTGTAGATGGAATGAGTTTACTCCTCCACTTGCTGATATGTGCATGAGATATTTATTACTGTGGTTCATTAGGGAAGATTAGAAAAGATAACTGCTCAAAACAGCTACATGCTACAGATATTTTGGTAGCAGCTACACTACCAGGTACTTCATAAAAATGTTGTGTACTGCAGTAAAAACACCAACTGCTATAGTAGCACCCTACTTGTAGCCAGCTACAAACCAACCCCAGGTATTACTGAAACCAGTGGCTTCTAGGTTTTAAGAGTTTTATATAACACATTACCTATAATTATAATGCTTTTCATGAGAAGGCACATTCTGTTTACTCAGAATTATGAAGTGAGAAATAAAAATTCCAAATTTTTGTCTAGAACCTCTTGAGAAGTAAAGTTGCTCACATTCAAAAATTTATTTCTAAAAATCTTTCAATAAGCTACCAGATGACGAAAACTAGACATTTTTTTCACAGATTTCAGAAGAACAAGGAACCTTACTTACGTCCAAAAACAATTACATGTAAATTCATTTGTTAGCAAAGCAACACTACTTTCATTAATACAACTATCACTATTTCTCATTTGAATATTGGTAATTCCCACTTATTATTCATACCTCCTTATTAGTTATGAAAAAGCATTATCCTAAATGTAGAAAAGTCAGAGGAAGTTACCTAATTCGATGTATATCAATAAGACACATAAATATTAATGTAGAGCAGTACAGGAAGTCGTTATAATGTGAATCCTAGGGTTGTGAACTAAGAATCTTAGTTTTGAAAAATGTGAAACAAATCAAATGGATCTCTCTCTCTCTCTCCTGGATTCAAACATCAAGATACACACCTGGACCTTGGTGTAGAACGATTTGTTTCCTGACGTGGTGTGACAGATCCACTAGGTGAGATTGAATTGGACCAGCCCGCCTCTCTTTGCTTCAACCTTGCCCATGCCTCGGCAGCTTTCCTCCAGTCTGTTGGCTCCGATGCAATTGGCTGGGATCTGGTTGAAAACATTGAAATGGGCCATTCAAGTACTGAGTGAGTAGGCTGAAACCACTGCATTTACTTCAATGAAATGCATGTTAATTAATCACATACCTTGCTTGTGGAGTGGTTGGTTGACTGACATATGATGGTGTCTGATGCATCCCGTGATGGTGAGGAGTACGATGGGATGGAGTCCGGTGGCCAGGAGTGACTGCTCCTGGGTGGAGGAAGGGCGTGCCAGAGCTGTTTGGAGTCAACCCACCCCCTACAACTCCATGATGACTGGGAGTCTGCTGTCCATAACGAGGTGTTTGAGAGCTCCCGTGTGGAGTCTGATATGGCGTCATGAATGGTGTTTGACCGGATGGAGTGTATGGCTGAAAAAAAAAATAAAGAACTTTTATAAGATGAGCCAATTTTCCACCACCTTCCTCATAAAAATACTCTTAATGTGAGCCATTTAATCTCGTAATGAAATAAACATCTGATGATCTTCATGCCTGAATGTTTGAACATTTACCAGTACCCTTAAGTCTAAACATTCATGTTAGAGCAAAGAAAAATTATTAATAACAATTACAGAAATTTGATGATTTCATGCCTGAATTTTTTAACATTTATATGTGCCCTAAATTCTAAACAGATACAAGTTAGAACACAGAAAAATTATTACTAATAATTTTGGACAAGTCTGCCATGTGAAAAGCAGAAAGTAAATCTAAAATTAACCCTACCATGACCTAAACATCATGGTCTAATTGTACTGTTGAAAACTTTTTGCTCTAAACATGGCAGCAGTAGAAACTTTTATTCAGAAGAAACCCAAAAAATTGTGTCGTATGAACTTTGCCAATGTAAATTTGGGAGATTTTTTCAGTTTTTAATTTTTGACTGACTACAAACAAATACAGTAAAGTAACTAGGAATTTTAAAGTCATCAAAATTACATCAGTACTTACAAAACAGTTATCTACTTTCTGGGTAAATTTGGCAAATTGGTATTTTTAAAATGAACATCAAAACAGGTTTTTAAAAATTTATTGCATTAAGATCTTCTGAGAGAAATCTCAAGCACAAATTAATTCTACTTAGAATATTATTCAACAAAATTATTTTAAGTTTATTAATATTAATTTATTTAAAATTATTTAAGAGTTATTTTAATGATTATTTATGACTACATTTTATAAAATTTTAATTGGTCTTAACATTATACTCCTACTAGAAATCCTCATTAACCTACTAGGAGAATCCATTTCCAAACAATGTCAGTTATTTTTTGTCAAAAATGGAAAAGACTGAAACCTTTTCAAATGTGAACTGTATTCGATTCTGGGCTCTGAAAACATGCCGTAAACATCAGAAAGAGAATAAAAATGAATGAACCAGAAATTAAGCATTGAGCCTTGCCACTACTAAAGGTGTGTACATCAAGTTTTAGATAAAACAGAGAGATGGGATACTTGAATTGGACTCAATCACAGTTGTAAACGATCATTATTATTTTTGCTTTTGAAAGAAAAAAAATCCATTTCTTTCAGGTTACAAACACACACTCACTGATTGCCAGAGGATTTGGGCATTAAGCATCTGGAAGCTTAAGGGGAATATTAATAACACCTATGAGAAATACAGCAATTTTGAGTTGGATATCTGTCTTCATTGTACTTCCAACTCTTGAGAGTCATAACAAGGTGACACTCCCTTTTCAGCTATCTGACACTACCATTTTCAGCACAAAGGCCCCTCTAACACACAAGAAAATTATGACTGAACAAATGCAGCTTTTCTAAAAAAAAACAACAAAGCTTTCGTGTACTTACAGTATTTGCATAAGTGCCATAGGCACTGCTATAGCCGGCAGTTCCACCTCCAGGCGTGTGAGGGTAATGAGGTGTGTGGCTGGCAGCCTGAGACAAGCTATGCAACATGTGACTAGGTAGATTTTGTGCCACCCTTTGAATGGTTTCAGGGTTCATGTCTGGAAAAAAGTATAAAATTTTCATTTTTTACATCATAATTAAAACTGGTTTAAATCAAAACAAAGACAAAATATTTGGACTACAGCCATTTCAGCAAGTTGTTACAGGGTGTCTACCAGAAGCTTCAAAGATCAAATCTTTTAGAATTATCTAAGAAAAAACTTAAAGATAGGTGCATACATCTCTTGGTGGAGGCGTCAAGTATTGCCATGAACCTCATCCAATCAAATCACAGTAATCAACCCGAAGGTCGGTTTGGTAGGTGAGGGTAGACCTCAC
>LYUA01000333.1:597470-609930 GCA_002093875.1 Calopteryx splendens
GTAACCGAATAAATTCGTAGGAAATACGTACATACATAAACGCAAAACTTGAACACAGAATTTTTACTAAAGAACATACTTTCAGGTTACGACAAAAAGAGGAATGTTCAGGGGCAAAAAATTAATTTTTTGACAAAAAAAATTTTTTCCTCTGGAGCCTGGCCAAAAATGGGGATGCACGGGATATACGAGGGCACGGGATATACGAGGGCACGGCTTACGCGAGTAAATACGGTATAATATTAAGAAACGATTGTTTACACAAGTTATTAGCACATTTCATGCATCAAAAACATCTAATAACAATTTTTGACCACGAAAATGAAGGAAAGAAGTTAGAAATTCAGAAGCTCAACTTGTTGGTATAATTTTAATAGCAAATTTTGGAGAACCCAAAAAGAATTATTTTATTCAGTGCCAGTGGAATCAAGAGCACAAATTTAAAGATCAAATCAAGTTACTAGTAATAACTTTACCAAACCTCTTACTTAAACATATGTATATGCAAAATATATTTCAAAGTATATTTCATGAACACTATTGCTTAATTATAAATTTTTGTCTATATTATATATATTTTTGTCAAAGCTGAATAATTTTGTCTTGAATGTTATGCCTAATGGAATCTGAATTGAAAGCCCAGATCTTATTAATTACATGAATTAGTACATAAATTTGAAATTAGCACAAATTATACCAACTTAAGTACTTGTATACATTAGTAGCATAATTACTTTGCTCCATTATACTCAACCAAAACACAAAGCCCACGAGTCAACAAGAATGAATATTAGAAATAAACCATGTCATAAATGTACACAGTATGTCCATAATAAAATAAAAATTAAGACACTTGAAGCAATTTAATAGAAAATAAGTGGAGTTTATTTTATTACCAGAAATATCATCTCCCCAGTCTTATTGCACAGGTACGTTAAGGAAAATAAGACTGTGTAATACAAATATGTCATTCACATAGGTCACTGCTGGATATTAAAATTCTGAAGGGAGCATGTCCAAGAAATATGATAAAGTAAAATGGCCTTAAGGTAAAGTTTCATAATAAAATAGAATTGAGGAATTAAGGGACAGTTTCATGTTGCTGATAATGATCAAGGACTGTGTAATGAACAGGTGGCAAATAATGAAGGCTGATGGATGTCTTGTTCATGTAGTCTAAATGAAGAGGAAAAACATTCTTACAAATTAAAATCACATGGCGTGAGATGTAATCTGGATTAGGCAAATTCTGGACCGTCCAAGGTTTTCTCACATAGAGTTTTTTCGTGGCTCTAATAAACCCATTATCATCGAGAATTTAAAATTACTTTTTTACAATGCATGAGACCTGCAAAAGCTTATAGAAAGCCTCAATAAATATTAGGTAAATTAGATATATTACCGAATATTCCCAAAAACAGTAAAATATTTCAAGTAGGTATGTAACTTCAATGAAAACAATGATAATGCATGCATAGTCATAATACCATTGGTAAAATTCCATTTATTTTTACCTATTTAAATGAATCAAAATTAAAATGATAATGGCTTCAGCAATTCAATTTTCAACTCCTTTTAAAATTGCATTGCGTATTGAAAGCCATGGTCAGTATAGTAAGATTGTAGGAAAATTACAATTCAATTAATCACTGCAAGATGAAGAGAAAATAACTTCAAATGCAAATGCATAGAGAAACATGAAAGCATATGTAGACTATTGGGTGCCTATGAAACGTGCAATATTCAGATAAACATACAAATTATTTGCTTCATTTAGCTAATGTTGATTCATATTTTAATGCACTACTGGAAAATGAATCCATAGCTGAATAATTGTTACTTTTTTCAACCATATTTGGATTTGCTTTCATGCAAAACATACGATCCAGCAAAGTGGAGTAATTCTGCCATCTCCTTAATAGTAAATAAACAGCCCTTACTAGATGGCCAGGTTTTTCCCAGATCACACAACATTCTAGACTGAGTCAGTAAGGCTTTACTGTATGCTCAAACCTTAGCAGAATTTTGTGAAATTGGTGTGAAATTGGCCATAAAACTACAATTCTACATTTAATATTATGAAGTTACCTGTCTCCTAAGGAATTAGTATCAATTTTAATGAATCCTGCACAATTGATGAAAACTTTAGGGCCCATGTGGCAGGCTGTAACCAACTGAGTTCTATTCTCCAGCCTCTGATTAGTCTGCTTCAGAGTCTGAAATTTAAGAAATTAAACCATTATGAAAAAGTTTTGAGCATGATTAAAAACTGGTTTTTATACAACTGACTTACACCATTATTTTATTATACATAAATTGATTTACCAATATTGAGTCATAAGCAAGTGGTTTCTATAATAAGCTCCTAACTTACTTTGAGTAAGGCTTGTCCTTTACGTGGCCCCAACCCACACACAAACTGGACTAAATTGGCAGTGTAAGGCAGCTGTACAGCAACATTAATATCCACTCCAACCTCATTCGTTCGGTTGACAAACTCAAGGTTTAGTGCCTCCAGCAACTCTTCTTTGGGAAGTTGCTCCTACAGAAAAGAAAATCAGCTCAGGATTCCAAGTGGTTGACATCAATTACCAATGAATACAATTGCTATCCAATATAATTTGTTTTAATATCACAACTCTGGATTTATAAATCCCTATTAATTTTCTGGGTTTTCCAAACGGAAAGTGTAGTTACCAGAGTGGAAATGTGGCACTCAACCATCCTTTAATTAGTTTAATACCAGAGTTAGCATCCCTACAGCAGCCAAATTATTTTAGTTACAAGATCAGTAGTTAACTGTACAAATACATAACATCTTATCATCATGAAAAAATAAATAAATTATTTAGCACTTTCCAAATCATTAAATTAATAGTGGTTTTAAAGATTTTAATAACAGAAAATTAGAATTATCAGGTATAATAGTGGCTTTCCAAATTTTACAGGACTGATACATACGTATTTCCCCCGACTCGTCCGGTTTGCCATATTTCTCAAGCTTGTGGCAACATTATATAATTCATCCCCATCATTATTTCAATAGTAGAAAGCACATAAACTAAATTTGAGTTTGAATTGATGACTGATACTGAATTGTGTCCCATAGCCAATAAAATTGTTAATACTGCTACTGATGTTTCGGTCAACTGGTGACCATCAACTGGGAGAGAAAGAGAGCATGACAGTGGGAAGATGTCAGCACTGTAGCACTGGCTGATGCCAAGTTAATTTAGACTGAACAATAAACACCCTATTTGCCATTCTAAACCAGACAGCACTTTCAATATCACTACTTGTAAGAGAAAAATATATTGTCTTCTAAATGGTGAAACAAGGAACCAGTCCCAATTTTACCATATTAGATTAACATCATTTTTATTTACCTGGAGTGGATGAAATCTGAGACACAGAACTTCTTCATCAGACGTGCACAGTTGTGAGAATTCCATCAATGGATCCTGCATTCTTCTAGCGATTGATATTGCTTGTCTCAATAACATAGGATAGTCTCTGAAGTCATTCTGAATTTTTAAAAATATTCATCAATTAATATATACCCCTGCATGAATTTTCTTATTAAATAATAATTACACTAACCAGGAGTATTTTCCCATTTTCCTGTGACAGTTAAAATACCATGCAAAACTTCATTTATTCTTAAAATACCACAAAAATTTCTTTCAAGCTTTATAAATCATTGCATTGATTATGATGCATTGATATAATGGGAAAAAATATATGCAAATGGCATATTGAAGCTTGCTCTACACTTAATATGCTGTAATTTTTGGAAAGTCTTAAATTATTACAGTGAGTTAAACATGGGAAATACCAGCAAAAACAGACTTGGCTGTCAAGTTTTGTGGTCATTATATGTATATTAGTGGAAATCGTTTGAAATTTTAGAATGTGATCAGATAAGAGTAACAGAGTTGTGCTGTATATTAGGTTTGGAACAATCTACTTAATGGTGTTTTTATTTTTCCTTTCAAGGGTGCCTCTGAACTGAGCAGCCATCTGTGTGGTAACTAGCTGACCAATGGCACTACACGATTTTAAAAAAATGTTTAATTTTCAGGCATCAAAAACTTCGGTCATCAATAATACTGCTATTGAGTCCAAATTGGAAAGACTAAAACTTTTAAATTTAAATAATTATTTCCATCTTTATTTATTAATTTATTTGGAGAATATAGTAGGAACCATAAAGTAAGAGCATTTTTTTTCAAAATGCTCTATTTAAATTTGAGTTGAACTTTCTATAGTTTTCAAACCTAAATTGTGAATACACCTTAAAAAATATGATTAAATTTAGCTGAATTATTGCCATTTTTCTACATAGAAGTATGTCCACAAATTTTAATAAATGAAAGGTGTAAATATTTTATTATTTACTTACTGTAATTTATTATTGCTTAAAATATTTTTTCTCCTTGTGGGATTCTAAAAAAAGGGGTCATTTAGAAACTGGTGTCTTAGATGTGTCCAAATACAGCATTTAGGTACTTAAGGTAGAACTATAAATGTCAATATGATGCACAATAATCGCCATTAATTACTAACTCAGGCTGATTTCATGTGCAAACTCCTTTCCTCAGCAAAAATAAAAACTTTAATTTTCTCACAGTAATGGAAAACTTAAACAGTGGAACAATATCTTATAGTTGAACATAGAGAGAAAATAATTGCAAGACAAACTTTTACACTATGAAAAGACACAAATCATTGCACAGTTATTGCATTAATTGGGAACCCTGGAGGCCCAAAGACTAAGCACTAAATTAAACTTATTACTAAGGCAACAATTGTATGATTTTACTTTTGACATCAAGGAAATAATCCAAGTCCCATACTTCACCAGTATCCGTGAAAATAATATCTAATTAACGAGATGTCAAATAGATGGATTCAATGATTCATTTTGTAGGAAGGAATTGTCCCTGGGACAATTTATAACAGTATGAGAAATAGGAGAGACTAACACATTTTATCAAACCTACTCCAACAAATTCCTTAGTTAGAATTTTCTTCTTGAATGGTGTCCTAACACTCCCTGCCACATTCCCTTGTGACAGATTGTATGCATGTATTTTATACTTCCCATTCAGGGTAAAATTTATGGAAGCTATTCAAGGTACTTGAAAGCATGCATTTCATCCTTTGTATTGCTTGTTAATCTCTAGTATGGTATTATTAGTAAAAGGTAGGTGAGGTTAGTTATCATTGGTTGGTGCTATGCTGCTATTTATTTTTAAAAAATTATATCAAACATGTATATAAGGAAAGTAGGTAGTAATTACATTTCTATGATGAGCATCTAAAATACTAATGCAAAACTGGGGATTTAAACAACTGTGATTACCTTTCGATTTCAGTTGAGGAGAGTGCCACGAGGCTAGTACATACATTATTCTAGCATATATTCCACATCCTTTAAGTTAATGTATCAATTCAGCATTTAGGACATAAACAAAAACTATCATAAAGTATAAGATGATCTCATGTACATACATATTTGTTCTTTCCACTGGATCGAGAATATCATCTATAAAAAGGACCACCTTGTTTTGCATGATGATGCTTTTTCTGAAACAATACTCGCTGGCAAATATACATTAAGTTAAGAATTTTGAGATGTCATTTTATTGCTTATAATTATGTTTTATGACTATACTGGATTACTTATTGAGATTAAATGCTAATTCTTTGGTGGTGTTTCCCTATTAAAGACAGCAGTGATATTTGCTATCATCCAGTCCTGGGGGTATTCCTTTTAAAACTGTCTTAAGTCCAGGGATTTGAATGCTCTCATGAAAGAGAGTCGCTGAATTGCTTATGTGACATTTTAAGGCAATCTAAAGTTTAAAGATTGACAAAAATAAAAAAAATAATTCCTTCCCTACCTCCCCTTTGATGGAGTTTGCATAGATTTTTGCAAGTTCATTATCACAAATTTCTACTGATATTTGTGGAAATTGTTCATCCTCCACCAATAGGCCAACTATTTCCCTCAAGTCAGCTGCCACCATCATAGCCTCCCTAGATTCACCTCCCACACAAATGACATGAGGTTTCTTTGAGCCAATAAAGTTCCTCAGGGCACTTAAATCTGCTTCCTGAAAAGAAAGGGAAGAAGCAACATTTCATAAAGGAGAACCAAGTTTTATCATTTCTTAAACACTATTGTACATGATCTGATTCTTTTACATTTATCATAAGGAATGAACACGTTCTTAAATCTCTACCATCAATTACCTCACTTATCATTCATACACCAGTCTTACTCATGTACTTATATGTTCAGAGAGTACTTAGGTTGAAATTTCCAGACCCAGACTTTTTAAAGTGTAACCAATTCAGAAGCCTACCTTTTCTTTAATTCACCTTCTCCTATTCAAAATATGATTATAATTCTGATACATGATATTATATAAGAAGCAACTCTAAAAAAATACTCTATTTTTAAAATTGTTTATTCAAGCAACAGCTTCCACAAGATAATTAGAAACACATTACAATGACAATGGGAATGCAGACTTCACACCATCACCATGTGACTAAGAAACTCAATACTGCTGTTCACCTTCTGTGCCTTCTGGTCCTCTCGCCAAGCATCTTTCCTTTTCAGCAAGTGTGGCAATCGAAGATAATCTGAGCAATCTCTGTCACCAGTCACAAGACAAGCAAATGCAGCTTGTGATAGGTCAGGAACATAAGCCACTGCCATCACCCTTATTTGAGTACCACCCTTTCCAGTATCCCATTCCTCTTCATCCTCATCAGGGAATTCTACAGCATAAGGTGCAACCTAGAGAATAAATAACTCTCATCAACTCTACAGATATCAGGTAGCACCCTTGGAATTTACTATATCATCAAATTTAATTCATATACTTGAAAATTTAATGAAGTCACCATCACCTAAGAACTTCTACCAAAATATAGACTGTTTTCTTTAAAAAAATTAACATAACTGAATATCATATTTTGTCTCTAATTATTAACAAATTTTCAAAGCAAGTAAAAAATATTATATAATAGGAAATGACTCGTTCCTGCAAATTAAATTTCATGATAAACACAATTTTATTCTTTCAAATGAAATATAAATAGTTTAGTACTCTATTCCTTAATTTTAGAGATTATTTTCAAGAGCACTGACATTCTTCTGGCATACAAAAAACATGAGACAAAATCATCTTTGAGGTGAATGGGGAACATGCAAAGTTGAGGAATGAAAATTTTTTCCATTAAATTTTTACTTTCATCCCCAAATCATACAGCCAATACATTCCCACTTGAATAAAATAACTATCTTTCCATTATTTTCTATGAACAGGCCTAAAATCCTGGGTGTGAAATGCAAATCAAATAGTAATGGAATTACCTATTCTCAATTGCCTACCAATGGATTACCAATGGAATTACCTATTCAAGTACAAATTGCTCAAAATATCTAAAACATAAATGGACAAATTTTCAAGCATATTTTCTGTATTTTAGGCCTGAAAAGTAGACTTTCAATGTTGAATGACACATTTATACACACATGGAATTGTAAAACTATAGTACGTAGTCATGGTGGTTCAATTTACCTTCAACCAATTATACAGCTTTCGGCAGCAACTCCTCAACACAGATTCCCGGGCTTCTCCCAACAGTCTCGCCTGCAACTCCTTACGAAGCACAGGCAACAGCAACTGGGTGAGGGCTAATTCTACACATTCTACACGCAGTGCATTCCAGTCTTGAACATTCTTGCTAAATTCATCCTAATAATTAAAATTTCATATCAAAATCATAATACTAAGTTACTACTTAGTCTCTAACTCTGGCACATCAAGAACTTAAGGATTCATTTAGGTAACCAAGGGCTCAATTTATTTATGTATGACGTAATTAATTAAGTTATATAATACTTGTCATTTCAAAATAAGTTCTCCAAATCCTAACGGCATACTCCAATCAGTTAGTACAGATAATTGGAGCTAAAAAATGAATTTCAATAAAGTGATTTCCTTTTCCTGCAGTCGTTATGTTTAAGAAGGAAAACAGCATATCTGCCTTTTTCCTGTGCATATCAAAGATATAGGTCTTCTCTATTTTTCATATACAGAGATAGACCTTATTCCCTTCATTTGACATAGGGCCATTACAATATTTGGTAACCATTCGGTTAAAAGCACCTCTAGATTTCTTTAAGACAATTTTAAGAGATCACTATTTGCACCCAAACGTTTTAACCGAGACTGTAAGGGAAATCCAAATCTGGTCAGAGTACTTCACCTGATATTTCCTCAGAGAGTGTTTCAAAATTAGGAGAAAGTGACTAGTTTAAGAAATAATGAAATGGAATTTCAGAACTACTCGGATATCTAAACTGAACTATATTATTAAAAAGATTACACTATTTGTATTTAAATACTGATAATTTTATTTGTAATGCTTTATTGGCCCAAATACTAGTGGTACCAAATATATGACTATTTGGGTATTTGATCAGTCAGTTTTGAAAAAAAAAACTTTCAAAGCATAGGGATGGTGTTTGATATCTTGTTTTTAATAATGGTCCTCTTTTTAACATTCTTCTTTATGTAGTATATGTTTCAGGTTTTATTTTGTGGCAGTTATCCATCATGGGAGGAAATGAAAAAACTTTATTAAATCCACAGTGTTCTACACCTTGGTCATACCAATAAAAATCATTAGTGGATTTAACAGAGTTTTTTCATTTCTTCTGAGATTCTTTTTTTATGTTAAACCAATACATGAGTCTTTTTTCAACTACAATAATATTATGTTTCTTTTGCTGAGTGGGAATTAGGGGGTGTGGCCCCCAGGATCCCAGGTTTGTAGTGTTATATAAATATAAATGAACTATCATAGACTTCATATCCCTGTGGTAGAATAGAACATTAACAAAGTTTCACTTAAAATATGCATAAGATTTAATGGAGAAAACAGATCTAAGCGGCGTTATATATTGTTAGCTTCACCCTTTCCCTTTGGCGGTATTTTATTGCCATATGTGAGGGGATGAAAAATGTGAACGATATCCAAGACAAGACATACTCATCATACGCTTAGCAACACAAGATTAGACATTATTGACACACGCAGCAAAGAGGCTAATGTATATGTGGTATAAGTTTCATTGATTTGACTCCAGTATTGCGCCAGTGGCAGCCATTACAAGTTGAAACATGTTCAGGTTACCTATGGCACCATTTGCTTTCCAAAGTTGTTTCTTCACATTGGGGAACAGGAAAAAGTCACATGAGGGTAGGTCTGGACTATAAGGAGGATGAGGAATACACTTGACATTAATTTTTGCAAGATATTCAGCTTGCATATGAATGTCCTGTTGTTTGGGTATTAGCAGCCTCGGAAACCACTACAAACACATACATCTCATGTGCAATTTTTCTGTTCTCAAAGTATGGGTGGCACACAGTGAAATTTTCAATATTTCTGAGTTCTCTTAACGTTATTCCATGATCTTCTCTCATAATGGCAACATCAGTGTTAATGTTTACTTCTGTAAGAGCAGTGAATGGAGCTCCAGGTCCAACTTCCTTTGAAATGACTGTTTCCCATCTTTAAATATTTTAAATCACCTTCTATCTCTGCTATAAAGAACAACATACTCTCCATAACCCTCCTGTAGCATTAATTAGGCCTCGGCTGATGATATGTTCAGGTGAAAGCAAAATATCAACGCAGCATATTGCTTCCATCCTCCAATGTTGCCATAGGCAAACTGAGCATGTTTCAACTTGCAACACTGGAGTCAAATCAATGAAAATTATACCACGTGTAAATTATACATTAAGCTAACAATATAACAAAATTAAATTTTTGCACAATGAACTATGCAAATAAAAATAATTATGGACATTAGAACCATACTACTATTTTCAAAACTTCATTTTGGATTACCAAAAAGAAGAAACTTACTTTTTTTATTATTTCTTAAACTAGTTGCTTTCTGATGATTTTAAGACACACCCTTAGGAAATATTGAGTTCAGCGCTCTAGCCATATTGCATTCCACAAGCTGCCTTAGTTAAAACTTTGAGTGGGAGTAGGGACATCTAAAATTCTTCAAAAAATCCTTTAAAAACTCCAGGTGTTTTTACCATGATAGTTATTGAATGGAGTAATAGCCCTGTGGAATTTATTAATTTCAGGAAAAAGCTCATATTTAAGACCACATTAATTTACAGCAAACCTCATTGTTTTTATTTAAATTCAAAATATGCATGCAGTTTGTACTTGGCAGCTTGGAATCCCAAAGGTAAATTCCAAGTACCTATTTTGAATACAATCTAGCGTTAATTATTCGAAAAATCCTTACAGAGAAATTCAAAGTCATGTATTATAAATAAGTCAAAGGATGAAGGAAATGAGCAAATATTTATACTTGAATAAAAAACGATGCATTAAAAAACAATTGGAAAACTAAATGCCTCAGAAAAATCACAGTTAACATATAAACTACTGAGGATCTACTAACAAATATATGTTTGGATCCACTCAGAGCTTATTCAAATTTGCGCAGTGAATTGTAATCATTGGCAACAACTTATAGGTATACATCAAATAAACCAAGGAAAATTTATTCTCTAGATATTTCCAAGAAGATCCAAAATTTCATTCAATAATTACCCGATAATATAGCTGTTTAACTTCTTCAATGTAAGAAGCTGAAGTTATTCCATCTATCTGCTCACTAATTGTCATTTCTATCAATTTGTCCTCTTCTGCAAGAGTTAACTTCAAAAACTGATCCCCTGATAAGTCGCGAACTGGTTTGTTTTTAACATATTTCATACTGAAAAGAAACAGAACATTCAAATAAAGAATTAATTTAGACAAAGTTTGTAAATTTATATCAGCACTTCAAAATTTGAAAATGGAACATGGATTAAAATCAAAAAAATAAATATTATTTGAATTGATAAATAAAATCATGTACGGCAATATTTGAAAAAGAGCCGAGTCAGATTTACTTATCCAAAATGTGTATCTTTCAACCTTGGGTAAAGATTTCAAATGTGGGCATTGCAACTGAGCCTTTCCTCAACATTTTCTCATGAAAACAATTAATTGACTTTAAAAATCATACTGAGAAGAAATTGAGTGTTATGGGAAAAGATCAACTCCGTCTGTACTCATAATGGTGGGCAAGGAAATGGGGCGAGAATATGCAAGGAAGTGGAGGGGGGTTTAGGAAAGAACAGAAATGAAACAAATGATTAAAATAACATACGATAAACAAACAAACACTCTCTTGCTTAGGTGTGCTGAATAGCATTGACCCTCGCAAGTCTCACACACTCAAACACACAGAGCTTAAGACAGGCCTCTCGACAAATGAAATTCATCAGGGAAGAAATTCTAGGAGGGAATTAGTTTATGTGGATGGAGGCATACCTCTCCTAGTAAGTGATTTGTAGTAACTCTCCTACAAGCTGCAATAAAATTATAAATACTTTAAACCATAAATTTATTATAAGAGTAGAAATTATATTTTCACTTACCTGTAACAAGGATGGCTTTCATCAATTTCCTTCATTCCTTTCTTTGTAGGGCGAACAGTAATTTTTGCTCTTTCAAAAAATGTTTCTCTTACACATCTTCGGACTAGAGGCTCCCTGGACAGTTGAGTGGCAACCATGAACTTAGCAGCTCGTAATACATCATCAGATGTTGAAAATTGGCTAAAAAATTAAATAAAAAGTAAAATCCTTTGAGAATGGTTGTTATCTCTTGTTTTCCCCAGAAATACTGGGATTGTCCACAGTATAGCATATTTAAATCAATTAAAACTTAATTATCAACACTGATTACGACAAATTTAACGCTTTATGAAATTTTACCAATTAACTTAAGCAAAATTTATTACCAAAAAACAGACCATTGATAGTCTTCCATCAAAAAAATTAATTTACTTACGGAGTAACATATTCTAGTGCTACATCTGAGGGGTCTACTGGGTCTTGCTCAACTTCATGACGTTGATAATTGTCTCTTAAATTTTCAGCAAATTGCTCTGGAGAGAGGCCAAACTTCTTTGCCAAGCCATCTGACAGAAAAAAAGATTTACTAATTAATTCAGTATGAAACATAAGCATTCCAACAAATTACATTTTTTTAACTCTCCCATGACATATTTTTTATGATAAAAAATGTCTCCTTTCCAAGACATTTTTCATTCATTGGCCAGAGACCAAGTATCTTGTGAAAACTTGAAAATTAGGCAAAACAGAAAGAGGTACAAATTGATGAAAATCCATGCGGTCGTATTCATAGTTTCGTTAGTCCGGGTCTAAGGGAGGTTTAAGGAAATTAGTCCCCCACTTCCGCTAAACAAGTATTCAGGGCGTCACTTTAGTCCTAACTGGCGCTAGTCTCGGCAACTTTAGTCCAGGAAAAGTTAAACCAACGAAGAGCT
>LYUA01000333.1:614856-635349 GCA_002093875.1 Calopteryx splendens
TAACCTAACTAAAGAGTAATAAAAATTAAACGATCAATACTATTAAAAATAAAAGGAAAACCCCACAATTTAAATTCAGAACTACTAACGCTACATATATAACCTAAAGCAAAAACTGTTAATTCAACTAAACGTAAACAATAACACTGCAGCGGAAAGCTAAGTGAAATAAACTAACCTATCTTACACAATTTTGAGCTGTGAAGCTAAAGAAATATGTATTGGAGAAAAGATAAATGGTAGAAGTGATTTCAGCAGAGCACACTAACAAGCCTCAATGTAGATTAAAATTTTGAGAAAGAACAGCGATGCTCATTTTGCGGTGTTGCCAAGCATTGGATTTCAGGGCAGTAGCCTAGTCTCGGTCTAAGTTAGTCCTCGGCGTTTAGTCCCACTCCGCAAACTATGAATATGTTGAAAATCAGGCCGCAATTTGGAGGGAATCTGGCTCTGATTCATTTTGCGCCTAAACCTGGGTCTAACTGAAAATCTATGAATACAGCCGATGGAGTTTTAGGTAAGATGAGACTTTGACTAGCCTTTATATTAAAATGAAATGGATATTTAATAGGACAGAAGGGAGTTGATCACTTGTTACAATGGAGGGGGAGATATTGGTGGATTAATAAAAGTGATGACTGATCTGCACATCTTCAGAGGTGACCTAACATCCACTACCACTTGCTCTCATTGCAGCTTGGGAAAGGAAGGTGGGGAAGGAATATAAGATTGAGAGTCAGGGAGCGGGAAACCCATTTGTGTTGGGTAGGAGGGTGGGATGAAGAAGATGAATATGCTACTATAAGGAGGCTATTCACAGGAAGGTAATGGAATAGGGTTGGGGGAGGCAGGTGAGCAGTCATGGCTATGCAACCTAAGGATGGAGTATGGAGTAGTGAGAATGTGGTCAATGGAGGTTGGGGAGCTTGTGGTATGACCACATGCTCCCCACTCTACACCCCCACCTTACCCTCCATTGTGGATATGTACTTGATTTACGATCTGTCTTGTTACCTGAAGATGTCACAAAATGTTGAAACCATGGCCATGTAATAAATTTATTGATGAATTTCACAAAGTAAATTTTTTTCCTTTCAAGAGGAAGAGAGTTAAATTTTATTTGTTAACCAACTTGCTATTGTTTTAGGCTCTTAACCCGACACCAATGAAAAGACGACTCACCAAGCCCTGCTTTTCTGCAGATGGCATAAGGACCACTCCTCACAGCTCTCTTGAGGGTCTCACTCTCCAACACGTCCTCCGCCTCATCCTCCCCCTCTTCTTCCTCCTCCTCCTCTTCACCATCATCCTCTCCCTCGCCATCTTCCTCCTCATCTCCATCCTCCTCCCCATTCTCCTCATCCTCTCCATCATCCTCCACTCCTTCCTCTCCAGTCTCTCCATCCACTGTTTTCTTCTTCTTCTTCTTCTTTCGCTTCTTCTTTTTTGTCCTGCTCTTCCTTTCTGCCGCAGCCTCCTTTTGCTTCACCCTCCATGCATCTTGCATTACAGGGAAATCATGCGAGTAGTACAGGAGGAAATGTGTGTAGACATCTTTCAGTTCCTCAACTGTCTGGACATTCTTCAGCCTGGGAAAGAATTTAATAATGATATACCCTATATATACATATATTCAGGCATGGATTGGTGGATTTAAATCACAGAAACTGATAATATAAGACTTATGCATGCATTCACCAGATCAGATTTTTTTTCTGGCAGGGGATTGCTTTAGTTTGTCTATTATCACATAATGGTGATTTAAAAAATAGAAGTAGGTACCTGTGTAAATGACAACAAATCATTTACATTCATGAGGCTATACTTATGCTTGAAGTGTGTAGTATCTCAAAATATAGAGATTATATGTGAAATAAGTGAATAAACTTTATCATTAAGCTAATATGGACAATCTGTATAAGGCTCTTTATTTGGGTAAGGTAGATCGACCAAACAAACAGAATCATGTAAAATTGCCAAGAAAACAATAAACAGTTTAAATCTAGGCTGTCTTTAGGCCGGCATTTGGTGCTCCACCCAGATATCTAGAGAATACCATAAATATCTACAGATTAACATAAAAGTGTGTAATAAGTTTTTATACATAGCCTAATATTGATAAAGCATTAGACTTGGATGGGGTTGAACATGAAAGACAAAATATTCAAGTAAGTAATCTTGAATAACATTTCAGTTCAAAAAATTCAGGGTGAAATCCAAACCTTTCTATATCTTCATCCGTCATAACACGAACATTGTCAGCAATGGGAGCATCAGGTGCTTTCATAAGCTGATCTAGTTGATAATTCCTCATTTTATCAAACAATTTCAGCAAGTTATTCTTCCGACTGCGAAGCTGACACCACTATAATAAAAACAGATTAATGTGATTAAAAAAAATTATAAAGGAATGTAATAAGTACCAGCCACACTGCCTACATCTTTAAGTACACCATAAAACAAGTAATAAAAAAGTAATTCTTTTTCAGATATTCATATTGATGAATAATATTGTAGACTACATGGTTTTCTTTGTGAAAGTCTTTAAGAAAGAGATTTTGACCCGTGTTCGAGAGTGAAAGATGGTGCTCAATGACCTGGAACCGGAACTAGGATATATATTCCCCAACACCTCATGCCGTGCTCCTTGGTGCAGTAGACGGAATAGGAGGGAGTCAGAATTATGATTCACCTTCTTGGGGACCTTTCAAGAAGAATTGAGGTGGCAGGGAACTTGAACTCGTGTGATATGTGCACTCTTTTTTTCCGAGGTGATATCGGGGGAAAAAACTGAACATAGTATATGATGATACAGAGATGAATCCTATAGCCAATAAAATTTTTTTTAATGTTCTTATATCTATATTTTGGCCAAAAAAGGTGACCATCAAGAGGGAGATATGTGTGTAAATGCTTGACTCAGAAAGAGCACAGTGGTGATACACTGCCTGATGTCAAATGACTCTTCTTTCGATCATGGTATATGATAGTGAATGGAGAAATATGTATGTACCTTCTGGGACATGGGAAAATGTTTTTATGTTTCTTCAATGCATTATTTATATAATAAAATGTAAGCTATAAAACTAAATAGAGTATTAATATTAAAAAAGGACAGTACACGATGAGGGTGATATTATGATTTTTAAAAGGATATTTGTTCATGAAAGTTCTAAGATTTTCACAGCGAGGATGATCTGCATTTGTAGCTTTCGGAAGCAGCTGCATGTGGCACCTTGTCGACCAAGCTTTCGCAGCCATTGCAGGTCGCATCATCAGGGTGATTAGTAAATAATCACCCTTATGATGCGACCTGCAATGGCCGTGAAAGCTTGGTCGACAAGGCATCAAACGCAGCTGCTTCCGAAAGCAACAAATGCAGATAGTTGTTCACTCTGTCTAATAACTCACATCCTTAAATCATTAAAAAATATGCTTACATTTTTTAAACAACAAATGATATATAAAAGACCACTTCTGTCTGATATACCATACCTTTTCATCATGCTTGTAAACTTTCCACAAGTCATTTATGTTAAGCTCTGGCTGTACATATTCTTTCCGATAAAAAGCGATGAATGGCACCTCAAAATGCTGATTTCTCATGAAATCCAAGGCTTTCTTGATTTTACCAACCGTGGCGGGTCCTTTCTTTAACCTTTCTTGATTGTCATTACCCCGTGGGCCATCCTGGATAAAAAAATATTTACATGTAAATGAAATAATTAAAATATATTCTCTAGAAGTATCCATCATGGACATAGATAAAAAGAACCTCTGGAAGTCAAGATAAAAAGTGGAACAATTTATATGGAGTCCAACACAGTCTACCATGAGGTTGAGGTGCCTCTGAGGCATTGCCTCAGAGGCACCTCAACCTCTGCGTTTTGCCATTGAGGTGGCTCATGGGATAATGTGTAAGGTGACTTAGAATAGATTGAGTAGAAAAGAGCACCAATTATCCCCCATATCATAAATAAACTCAGGTACGTAATAAAAAAAGGATAATCATTTTACCGGCATCACATTCCATTATGTTAAATACCTGCTTAAGCACACATAAGAAAACTGCTTCCTCCTAACTTCAACAATGTTCATTTTCTTGTTGCTGTCCTCATAAGTGAAATCTAACATAGCAATGTGATAGGAATTACCAATTAGAAGAAAACTATGTAAGGAGTGAAGTTCTTGGTTAATCATTATCTCCTCAATTTACTAAGAACTCACATTGATCGATGTAAAAATCTTTACTACGATGTTTTTTTTTACTTTTAAATCTAATCTATGATGTTATGTCCCATGGAGATATAAACACTGAATAAATTTTAGAAAATACATTTATGAAGTTATAGCATTTTTTGTAAATGAGAGTTTCACTAAAAAATTTAGTAATTTCAGGCGTAACTTCGTGGAAGTGTCTGATATTCATTAATGAGGCTAACTTTGTACTTTTCCACAGGAGTTTTATTTACTTCAACCAGTTTCACCTTGATAAGATGAAACCATTGCAGTAAATAAAAATCTTGCAGAGAAGTACAAAGTTTACCTCATTAATGGATGTCAGGATCACTTCTACATCTCATAAACACCAGAAAAGAGAACTGTTGCTAAAATTAACTTTGCCTTTAGCTTTATTGTGTAATACCAAAGACAATATGGAAACCACACAAAAAAAGTGGTGTTTGTAAACTACAATGTGACAACTGTAATGTAGTTTATATAGGACAAATGGGGAGAAAAGTCAGGGAAAGAACCAAAGAACACAAAACCTGGAAAAAATGGAACCCAAATTGGGTATTCTAGTAAAAATTGAAGTCAACAGTGTCTAGCTGTAAATCATTGTCCAGTGGTAAATGAATATTTGTACAGTTCACATTCTCCCCTCCTGAACCTCCCTATATCAAAGTTTCAACCTCATAAACCACATACCATCCCTCTCACTCTCCCTCCCCTTCCCCACACAACTAGTAATCCCTGAGTGACGCAAACCCTTCTCCTCATTCCTGGCCACAGGCAATACACCACTAAGCTACACAAATGCACCTCTTTTCCTTTCCATTATCATATTCCTCACCTCACTTCTCCTAGTGCTCAATTCACTCCACTCCCTCCTCAGCACCCAACTACCAATTGCCCTCATAACCCACTCCTAACCACCCATCTGCCTCAGCATCCTTCCCTCATCCACCCTCCTGGGCATATATACCTGTAAATAATTTCTACAACTTTACCTGAAGATGTTGCACAGACATGGGTCATGAAATAAATATATTAGTATGGAATTAGTGTTTTGTGTATTTTTTAATTATGAAGCAGTTCCACAAAGTCACATCTGAAGCCATTACCTATTTCCATCTTTTTTTATTAATTTATTTTGAGCATATATATGAAGATATTAGGTAAAAGCATTTTCATTATTAATTATGCTGTATTTGAAATTGGAGTAGATTTTTCTATTTTTCAATCTAGTAAAGACATTTTAATAGACCTGAGTATTTATATTTGGCTGAATTATTACTGCTCTTTTGCTATTGTGAACACAAAATATTAATAAATTAAATGTTTGAGTAAAATTATTTTTTTTTTCATAGTTATTTTTTCCCTTGTGGAGTCCTGAAAAAAGGGATGTCTTCTTAGAATTGGGTTCGTTTTATATTTTTGCAAATATGGTACTTAATCATTCCCAGCAGCAATGCACACCAGCAACTTATAACAATTGTACATACACTATTTCATGTTTATATCACAAACAAGGTCCAGCAAAAATAATTTTGTTGTTGTCATCAATTTGTCTCGGATAACATGGAATTAAAACACAGCTGTAAAATCTAAATCCATCTTTGGATCCGCAACACCGGCTAAGAATCAACCTGAGATCTCACAATTTAATACTTTGTTTATTATATTTAAATACATAATGTACTTTTCCTCACATTTGTAAGACTTGAAATTCTGTACTGCTAAAAATATAGAATTAAACTAACAAAATAATGTAAAAACAACAATTAGGCAGCATATACACAAACCTGGCTTGATATAGATGGGCGACAGAAGGCCTGCTTATATATCCATTCTGCTTCTTCATCTAACTCATCTGATCCCTCAGGAACAGATGTCACAGGTACTTCCCTCAGTTGCATTCTTTCTGGAATGTCTGTCACACGAATCTAAATAAAAATAAATTTCATTGCATAATTTCACTCTCAGGCTTCGCATCAAGATGTTTTCATGACAAGGATTCAAATGTTTAGTCTGTTAAGACAGGAATTTTAGCCTTTTCATCCATTATTTCACTAATAACAATCAAGGCTAAATAATAATGATAATCTATAATTATGAGATCCAAAAAACTGCTTGGGATCAAATATTGATGAAGTGGGCATCTTTAAACATACAGTGAGAAGTTGTCTTTGATTTGTTGCATTTTAAGGTTGTTAAGAACAATAAGAAGTATGTTATTTCAATAATTTTAAATTGTTATTTTTACCTCATGATCAAGATCAGTGAAATGGCCTCTTTTAAGTTCACTTGGTTCATATATCTCAAAGATGGATGTTTTTGTAGTCTTCTTTTGCACAGCTTTCTTTGGTCGTCTCCTGCCAAAAGACAGTTTTAAAAGGAATGCAAGTTAAAATAGTCTCCAGACTCGAGTTGGAACAATAATTATTCTTTCAACTATTTCACGCTTTGGAGTATCAACATTGATCACACCAACCATGGCCATTTCGATGATTTTTTTCCAATAATACTAACTTTGTAATGCTTTCACTAAAAATTCCTTACTTCAATTAAATGCTAACTGTCAAGGTTACTATAATTATTATCATGTTATCTGAGGTAATACTCTTACCCATTGGTAGAAGAAATATTAGCCCAAACTGATTACACTCCAAATTGAAGAACTGTAAGGATTTCTTGAAGGGCTTCAGCAATAAAGACTATATTATCAAAATTTGAGCAGATGAGGGAAAGAAAAAGAGATCATTTGAGATCAGAGTCTTGAATGGTTTTCCAGACAAAAGCATAGTGCCTAAGCTGACTATCGATCACAAGTGACAATGTGCTAAATTTAGTAAATTTTCTCCTACATTGTTTTATATCAAAGGGTGGGTGCTTCACTATATGGTGTCTCACTATGAGATATATTTTTATTAGTTATGAAAATAAATACTCTATCATCATAATTTTATAATAACGAGGGGTCTTATTCTAAATGACTATATTATTCAAAGCCTACATCATATATATGAGAACACCTATATTGAAAATAAATGGAATGGTCATTATTTAAGGAAAAAAATGACATAAAACCTTGGTTAAAGTATCACGTGAAAAAAAGTCAATGCCAACGTACCTTTTAGGAGCATCTTCTCCCTCATCATCATCAATGTACTCATCGTCCTCTTCTTCATCTTCCTCTTCATATTCATCATCATACTTTTCAAATTCATCATAGTCAAAATCAACACCAAAAATATCTTGAGCCTCCTGCAGTGCACTATGAAAAATAAGAAAATGTTTTCAAATGCATTAAATACCACAATTTTTTTAAAGACTTACGCCACAGTGGTTTGATTCCAATCCGAAATTTTTGAAAATGGCTGGGATACTTACGCATTGGAACATGTAACCTTCCTTCTCCGTCGTTTTTCGGTAATAGGCCTTCCATCATCATCAACAATGAAATCGTCAGTTTCTGAGTATTCCCCCTCTGAACCTTCTTCATCAAAGCGTTCAGTGTCAGTCCTTGGACCCCTTTCAGAGGCTCTTTCGTCATCCTTTTTGGAACATTGATGAAGGTAAATTCAGAAATTTACTAAATCCATGCAATGACAACATTCCAACCACCCTCCATGATCTATATGTATATTAAACCTAAGCTTGCTTTCTAAAATTATTAAACTACGGTGCAATCAGTGATGGATCCAGGAGCCAGAAAATAGGAAGGAGGAAGAAAACTAAATTTTGGTTACGAACCACAAGATATATTACAAAGGTTTTCCCAGGTTTGGTTGTAAATTGAGAAAACAGGGTGTCAGGTTAACCACTTAGCCCTACTTGAATCCTCTATTAGGTGCATCACAATGCATATTAGCTCTTGCATGTTTATGTGATTAGGATGCATGAAATTCTCTCACCACTGTATAAAGTACTAGTAGCACGAGCAGGTAGCAGCATAAAACTAAGGATGAAGGTGGGAAGTCAAAGCCTTGATTTTAAGCAAGTTGTGAATGACAGATAAACTGATTTACTGCCTTCATAACAATAAGGACAATTCACTAATTAAATTATCTTAAATAAATTCCAATAGCCAAATTTGTAAATAATTTGTAACTAAACAAATTTGTTAGTTTGGAATGAAGTAATTGAATTACTTACACTGAATACAAATCCCATCCAAATAGAAAAAAAAACATTTAAACAGTATCAAAGAGAGGGGTAGGACAGGCTCTTTAAAAGATTGACTTTGAAAAGAGGCTTTACAGATAGAGGGACATGCATATTTACTACAGAGATCTTAATACTATACATAAGAAGATTTTTAAAGGTTTTGCTTGCATAATTGTTAAACATAAAAATCATAACTTAAATTATGATGCATTGGGTAACATAATGCTGGACTACCTGAGTTATACATACACTAAATTAGAGAACCTTTTTTAAAAGCATATGCAATAATCCATTTAGGTTAATGGTGCCCATTAACTACACCAAATCCACAATGATTATATATTTATGAAAAAAATAAGAATTCATACACAAATAACTAAATTATTAACTGAAGAGTACCTATGTAGTTGAATACAATGAAGATAAAGAATAAGTGGTTATCCTTAATATTGGTAACTGTTACTTTCCATGAGCAATAAAAGCAATTTCATACATACTTATGTAAAGGCTAGGCTAGGAGTAAAGAGGAAGAAATATGGTTTTGAAAAAATTGACAAAAATAAGTGGTCATGGTGAGTAAAATATAATGAAAATATTAACTTGAAAAAATCTACCACAAATAAGACTTATTTCAAAGACCTGGCAAGATTTTTTTGCCTTTTTTTTTCTTCACCTCAAATTCCTTCCTGAGGACTACAACCTTGACATGGTGGGAGGGCTCGCATGTTCTGATGACCTCTAGAGCAGTGGTGACTAGAGAATGAAAATTGCTCCCGGTAGGGCTACCCATGCCAAAAAGAAAAACACTATTGAGGAAAGCAACGTGAAACCACCTCAATTATTTTTCCCACGCAAACATGTTGGACAAAGTTATGGAAATGAGTCCTGGTAAATATAGGGCCCAGACCACAAGGGCGGGCATTGTGCTTGGCAGCAGGGAAGGAAAGGCCTGTGCAGTTCTCAAAACATGAAAAATCATGGACAGCCGAATTGAAAGTAGCAGAAAAGAAGACTCAGAAGAGGAATGAGAGGATTGCAACAGAAAACATCAAACAGGAGCTTGAGAGAGGAAAAATTGATATGCTAGGCTTGTACTAGGTGAGATGGAAGGGGGTGTTATTGGAGCAATATTTACAGAGTAATATTCAGCTGAAGGGAAGAGAGCCAACGTGAAGTAGCAGTGATATTTAAAAAAAATAGGAAGAAGAGCAGTAAATATACAGCTGGTCAATAATAAAATTAGCATAGGTAACTATTACAGCAAAACCAATGTATATGGTTCTTATTCAGGTTTACATGCCAACACGTAATCATAGGGAGGAAGAGACAGAGTATATGATTAAATAGAGGAAATGACTGAGGATAACCATGGAGAAAAACACTTGGTAGTGATGGGGGACTGGAGTGTGGTTTGTGGGTGAAGGAAAAGATGGGAGTGAGGTAGGGTAACAGAACTTAGGAATAATGGTGGAGGGAAAGCAAAGAATTTGGCGGAAAGAATGGCTTAGTTATAATTAAAACCAACTTAAACACCACCGTAGACCTAGGAAAATGCCAGGATATACGAAGAGATATCAAGTAGAATACATTATGGTTAGGCATAGATTTATGAACAGAATCATCAATTTACACAGTTTTCCTGAAGGGGATGCAGATTCAAACCATTACTTAGTGCTCAGGAAATGAAAATGCAAAAATTAACAGGAAAGGGAAGATGGAGAAGAAAATAGAATGTAGAAGCATAAAGCATGATGAAAAAAAGAAAGGAGTGCCTAAAAAGCAGTTGAGATAATTCTGGACAAGTGGATGGGTACAGTAGAAGAAAAGTGGCAGAAGCTCAAAGAAGGGATAACGAAAGCTGCAAACGAAACAATAGGAAAGTTAAATAGAAAAAGGATGAGAAAACTATAGATTACAGAAGAGAAGATTAGGAAGATAAAAAAGAGAAGGTAATGGAAGTAAGTAAACAGAGAATTAGTAAGGAAGTACAGAGTTAAATAGGTAATAAACTATGGGGAAAAAACTAATAAGCCAAAAGAAATGTGGCAGAAAGAGTAGTGTGGGGCCATGAAGTTTACAGAGACAGGGTGAAATGGGTGCACTGTACAGGAAAGTGAAATAACTGTAGGGAGATCAGAGAGGAAAAGCCATACACTAGATATACAACACAAAAAGTATTAATCGAAGCAGGAAAGATTCAGGCAAGGTGGAAAGAAGAACTATATGGTAAAGACATTAGGGCAGTGAGCTTCAACATAGAAAAAGGATAAAATATCAAAGAGGATAGCTTAAGTACAGACATACTAGATTGTGAAATAGATAAGGGATTGAAGGAAATGAAATTAAACAAGTCTGTGGGGATAGATAATATCCCTGCAGAATAACTAAAGAGCTAGGATAACATGGAAGAAAAAGTATTTATGGGGTCATTTACAGCATTAATAACAGTGGATTGTGGCCATAAGACTTAGTTAAATCAATATTAATCGCCATCCTAAAAATGGGAAAAGTAGCAGTATGTAGGGATTATAGTACAATAATTTTGATTATGAATGCAGCAAAGGTAGTACTCAGGATCATTAATAAGAAGATGGAGAAGGTAAATGATAACTTAGGAGAGGATCAATTTGTGTCTAGGAAGGGTAGGGGCATGCATGACACCATATCAGTAATTAGGTTACTGTACATAAAGAGAATAATCAGGATGTATTTATCTGCTTTTTAGATTTCGAGATGATGTTTGACGGAGTTAATTAGGAACACCTACTTAGCGTAATGTAGGAGATAAGAGTAAACTGGAGGGGTAGGAGACATATTCTACAGACGGCACAAGTGAGGGTAGCGGATGGAGAACCCGGGTGGGCAGTAGTAGGCTGGGGGAGTAGGACAGGGTTGCCTGCTATCACCCGTGCTTTTCAACATATAAGTGGAGGAAATGGCATGAGGGAGAGGCAGAGGGACTAGAGGTAGGAGTGAAAGTAGGTGGGGAACTGATCAGGTCAGTCAGATTTGCGGGTGATCAATCTTTACTTAGCCAATAATAAGCAGCAAATATTTCTGGGTCCGTTAGATGTATAGGATTAAATTAGACTCCTTTACAAGTTTTTGAGATCTTTGGTGTAGCATGGTCTGTTGAAAATAACATTTTTAGAGGTAATTGACATTGTTAGGCTCATTATCTTGATCAATTCCATATAATCTGATTTTTTCCATTTTTCTCACCATATCAGGGTTTTCAATTGTTGTTCATATTTTTTATGCACCATTGATTTCCTCTTTACCCTAACTAACATGCAAAAAGAGACAGTGTAGCTCTGCAATAACCATGTACCTAATATATATGTTAAGGTAGAAGAATACATTTATTCGTGCCACTTAGTAAATTCAACATTGGTAAATACCAGAACTAATGTGAACCAAAAAAAGGTAAAAGAATAACTAATTATTATATTGTCTTCAGTTATGCAAAAATCAGCATGAACATTTTCAACATCACCCTCAAATTGATTCAAAAGTAAAAAAAAGAAGTTACCACATCATGCCACCAGAGGTTGTCCATAAACAAATTATCAATTGTCACTTGTTCCCTTCTCCCAAACCATGAAGTACATACCCCTGAGCAAACATTTGCTGAACTTTCTGCATCACTCGGGGCATACTGAATGGTACATATCACTATCTTCAATAGATGATTGCAAACAGTGACTAACTATTTGGTTTTTGCATAATGATATACTGTGGTTAGGATATACATAGATATAGATAAAACATAAAAATAACTTTAGTGCTCACAAGAAATTTTTTAAATGAAGAACCCTTTGCCAAAATAAAAACCTACATGACCATTAAAATTGCCTGGCAGATATAAAGTATTAGAAAAATTTCCTCTGTTTCCATTGTTAATTCACTCCAGGGAATTTTCCTTGGTCACTATATGTAAATGAATTCTCAGTAGTATTACTATCATATGAAACTGACAATGCAGCTACAAAATGAGACTTAGTTGCATGATGATATCCATCACAGAGCCAACAAGCTTTTATCTACCCTTTCATTGACACATGCACAAAATAATGGAAAATTAACATACCATATCTTCCCGCTCCTACAATCACAATGGAGACAAGAGAAAATATTCATTAGGAACACATACCTTAAACGTCAATAAAAAGCTATACTTAAGCAAATTAAAGCTAGAAATTCAATAAACTCAGCCTACTGGATAGGAAAAATCTATATAATTTGCAAAGTGTAATTACAAAAATAATTACACATTATTTATTTAACAATTTTTAGGCCAAAAAAGTGGATGTACTGGTGAACTATGGACAGTAGGAGAAAATGGTGGAAAAAGAAATGTATATAGTAAACAAAAAAATGGTAGATAAAGGCAGTTAGCCAAACTACCAAGGTCATAGTAAATAATTCTAAATAGGCACCAATATTGATTTTACCAAGAAAGGCTCAAGAAGATAACTACTTTAGGGGTGAGGACAAAGGTGGTTGTATCATTATCAAACTTTCTTATGATGCCTGTATTTTTATTCCCATTTACACATTCTGAAAAAGCTTTCCTTTTCTGAAGTTATGACAATGAAAAATGTTCTTTTTTAAATTTTTTATGAATTAAAATGTTTTTTCAAAATTGTAAACAAACAGATTGCTTTATTTAAGTTTCACTTGTTTATTGTTGATTATGTTTTTAGTTTTACTTCACTTTCTTTCAATAGTGTGCACTACCCAGTTATGTAATTATTACTCTTAATTTATCCATCAGATACTGTCTCAGGCCAAACTTTGTGGAAGTCCAACATACTGGGAGTAAAGGAAGTAACTGCACAGTTTTTACATGAATTTTTATTCACCATGGTCGTGGTGAATAAAAATTCACTGCAGTTACTTCTTTACTCCCATTCTTAGTTTATCACCAAACTGTTAAACAACCTATAATTACAAAGGTAACAGATGTGGTTTTTTCTGCACACTCCAAAGAATCCTATGCCTTGTTCAAGGTAAGCATTATTTTTTCCACTCCATTTAATCAATATTCCTGTATATATAATAATAAAGAGAGCTTCATTCCTTCAATGGTAAACTAAGTGCATACCTCTTAATGAAAGCTAACTATCTGAAAGCTAACAAGCAACAATATGATGATACACATGTGGCTGTAATCTTTGAAAATAGCTGCCGCAGTAAAGCTATAGTCAAAATACCTTTAAAAAATTCCAGTTTTACCACAAAGATTTAAATTCATCTGAGTAAGTAAATATTTCATTACATAAAATTTTAAAGTCATTCTAAAGGGTGAAGAAATTACTGACACAAAACTTTGTAATTACATAGCTGATACTTTACCTTTTGACATTTTATGTGTTATTATGTGTTACAGATTTATCTGGCTCCAAAATAATAATGTAACATATATAATACACAATGCAAGAACTATCCCTCTTGAGAGCATCAAAACATTCTCAAAGCAACTGAGGAAAAACTATTAACCAGGAGTACTGTCAATATTGAAGCTGGTAAAAATTAGCAGTAGTTGTGATCTCACACACCTACGTGAAGACATACAGGAATGGTAAAGTCTTATCTATAATTCAGAAGTTAGTAGATGAGGTTGAATGAATAATTAATTCTCGAATGTGCATAAGGATTGGAGCTCTTTAATCCACAACTTCTAATCATTGGCATATCTATAATTTGTGCCCAGACATTTGTGACAGAGCCATTATATATCAGTCAATTTCATTATGCTACACATTTTTTACCTTATTAATAAATGAATTAATGTTTATATGATGATAAATGTGCATTATGTTCATGTGCATCACAAAATATCTTTTCAACCTAGAATTAACCACCAAAAAACATTGTTAACAATTATATTTACTTCATACCTACCATTAAATATTAATACAAAGTTTGTTTCTACTATTTTGGAAACAAATATCTCTAAGAGTAATTGTGATGATCTTGGAACTGATTAACTTGATAAAAATCCATTAGAAAAAGTATCAAACCAATATTAAGAAAAAATCCTCGTAATGGAATATACATGTAAAAAGCAACAACAGGTTATTAAATGAAATTAAAATTTAAGACCTGCTCAGGTCAACAAAATTCAGTCATAAGGGAAACCACAATTGATATTGTGAAAATTATATATATTCAAGCATAACTACTCACGTTCCCTAACTTTGACCAGATTCATGCAACTAAGAAGACTTCTGTTCTGCCAAAAAAATGTGACAATATAAATGATGCTATTGGAAATAATTATGTTTATAGGTACAAATTGCCAGTTGACTAAAAATAGATTCTTCCTAAATTTTGTAGAACTCCTACCCAGGGAAAAATCAAAAAAATTATTAGATCCTGGTAACTAAGGTCAATGTTTGTTGTATTTTCACAAAGAAAATTAATGCGATTGTAATTTAATTTCTTCAGAAATCCCCCTCCTCCCCTTCTTTACCATTTATATTTAACAGACACATATTCTAAAAAAAGAAAAAAGTTCATTTAGATGGCCATCAGTCATACTAAACATTCTCAAGGAGAATGGTACTTATCCTATCAGCTGGCAGTCACCCTGCAAATTTAAGCAGTGGCTGAAATAATACAATTAACCTACCATTAGATTCCTCCTTGAAACCCACCCAACCTCTTAAGGAAACACGATGGAAAGGCAGGCTAGCCACTTGTGTTAGGATTTGATAAAATTGTTTTTATTTCTATTTTAAATGCTATTAGCTGGTTTAATATTTTTTTCTGATTATTTGCAAATTAATGTTGCCCCCATGTCTGTACGTATATGGATCCTCAAACACAGAATGAATTTATAGTACATGTTAATATAGCACACATGAACATATGTATTTTAATATTAATTTCTTGCCTAGTGTACCTATTAAATTTGTTCCCATGCAAGAAAATGCACCTCTTTAGAAGTTTGCTCACATTAATATTTTGACCCTAGTAACTTCAAAGCATATGCATTTCAGCAAATTTGAAATAAAAGCATATTGTGAATATTTGAGCCATAAAGGTCATATTTTAAGGAAACTTCTCCAAACAAAACAGACTTTAAACACACACGAAGAATATTTCTATATAGGTTCCTTCCATTTCTTTAACTTATCTCTTTACTCAATTTTTTTACAAAAGTAAAGTACTGTTATTTGAGTTTCAGATGAATAAATTGATTAATAAGACTTAGGGAAGTGTAATCTTGCCTAGAACATTATTAGGCAAGTTGAACTAGAATACGTTGATTATAAAAAGAATTAGTACTTCACATATTAATTTCATGCACATGATGCCTTAGATTTCAAGCCCCTAAATACAACACAAATAAAAAAATACACTTTGCAATATAATGGTAGATGTAGAGGTAGCTCATAAGTGGACATATATCTCCATAGTGAATGTTTTCAGTATTCTTGAAAAATATTTCATCAGGTGCCATTTAACTAATTTAGTAAACATTAACATTCTATATTATACCAGTTTAATGAAATGGTGGCCATTGTGGCTAGTCTGGTTGGTCACATGCTCATATTATATCCCATGGGTTTGAGTTATTTTTTAGGAAAGGATATTGATTAACAATAAGTTCTACTCACATGATCTGATCCTTCAAATAACTCGTTGGCAATGGCATCCCTTTCATCTTCTTTCTCCTCTCCTTTTTCTTCATCTGATTCCTCATCTTGAAAACGCTTTAAACGCTTAAACCGTTTCTGTAACAATTAATTTCCAAGCAATTAAATGGACTTTTCAAATTGAATATCAACTCAACAATTTGTCACAATGCATTAATGAACAGCAATTTTAAACATATGGAAGTCAAGTATTGAAATGAAATCAAAATATGCATTGTAAAAAAGTATGCCTCCAAGCCAACTTTCTTAAGTTTAGAATTTTTTTAAAATTTTGACTTCAAAATCTGATACTCACTCTACGTTCAACTTTGACACCGAGATTTTCCTCTATGAGATCATAATCTTCATCTTCGAGTCGGTCATCAAAGTCATCTTCATCATCACTTCCTTTTTTCCGCTTTTTCGAACCACCAGAAACATCCGAGTCATCCCCATCACTTTCTTCAATTGGATTATCATCTATGAGATCTTTTAATTCTTCCCTAATTTTTTCTTCATCATCTGATGAAAAATAAATAAAAATTAATAAATATTTCAGGAAAGGGTTTTGCCACTGAACTTAAATTGAGAGCTCTTTTTGTTCCCTGGTTTTTAGGAAGAAATCACACAACCATATGGAAATGTAAAACAATGATAAAAGGTAATAGAACAAAATTATAGCACTGCTGCTTTTATTTGCTAATGAAGTCCAAAAACATTTGTTCTGTTTAGCATATCCAGAAGATGTTTAGAAGAGTCTAAATTAAAGATTTATTTGATTCAAAATGACATATATGTTCCTTGATTTGAAATAAAAAGGTTAACATACATTTTAATGCTATTGAGTACTATTACATAACATACAAACATATTCTGTTTTTGGTTAAAACACTAGTGGTTCCCAACCAAAGAAACAAAGTAAAATCAGAACTGGGGTATAGTTTTTTATACAGAAATTACCTTTGTATCACATATTAAAATATTTTCTTAATCTGTACAAAGATTAATAGGGTTCATATTAACAACTGACTTTAAGAAAAAGACTATAGAGCTGCAGTCAACTGATCTTCACAATGATATACTAATGATGATGACGATTCATAGTTTTTTTATAATACAAAAGTAGTAATACTCCTATATTATCCCTTCATTTGGAGAAAACTTAAAGATATTGCTAGTGTATGGTCATTTAATGCAACAATATATATGAAAAACTAATGGAGAGAATCCAAAAATAATATCTCAACACCAATTGTATGGAATAATGCATATTGTCTTACCTATACAATACAATAATGCATATTGTATTACCTATAAAAATAGTAGATGTAACAATAATTTTTGGTTATTTTAGTAATTGTTAAATTACATAAAATGATAAGCAATGATTTTATACTTTTATATGATACAGAAAATGGAGAATATGGTGATTCAAGCTAAAATTTGTTAAATGTTTTTCATCAACTACTGTTGAAGATTACTTGATTCATTCGATGAAGAAAATCTCATATGGTTTTAATCCATCTGTTCGTATGTCAACATTTTAAGAGTAACCTAACAATGAGTCAGTAAAAAGCATTCCTCTTAGGTAAACAGTAAGGTTTTCAATAATATTTTAGTTTTATTGTTAATTAATTAACAAATACTACATGCAACTGAGGTTTATCTGGTGGAAAAGCATTTTATGCATGGTAGCTACTCCTACACAGATTTTGAGAGAACATCAATTAAGAAAATATCAGATAAAAAACCATTGCCTAAATGATTAAAACATTATAAACAACACAGTTTAAGAAGAAAAAAACATTGTTTAAATATAATATACAAATTTAAAAAATTTAATTATCACCCGATACTATTACACACTATTTCCATCATGGAAACAAGCAAGTAATGGGGACCCTCATGCATATTTAAATGAACCCTTGAATTACCAGCTCTCCCAGGAAATAATACTTTCAATGGGATAAATCCCTCAATACATACTGTCCTTTCATTTGATCATTAAACGAATGTTCAGAGTCAACCAAATACAAATTGCACTGAAAGGAGGATTTGCACCGAAGTATAGATAGTAACTTAGCATTTAATATAATAATCACTTTAAAGGTCATATCAAACCCCATAACTCCAAAGTCCTTTTGAGACAGTTAGCTGGTGTTCCTAGTTGAATGGATGAGCCTAGACAGTGCATTTCCCCATGCTGAAGCAGATTCAATAGAAAGCTTGCACTAAAGCAGTTCAACCTTATTCAAAGAAACTGAAAGTAACTTTAGCGGAGCCACCCACAGTTGTACATACATATGCAAAAACTATTCACCTGATCCACCGGTACTCGAACCCAGATCCCTCGATTTCCACGCTTACTTTCAGAAAAAGGTTGAACGCCTTGAGTGTATGAATGTCGCTTTAACCTCGTGCACTGTGGTGCTTTGCTCACAATGACAATTGCTTCGCGACATTGTATGCACAGCAATTAGTAAGAACATCTAGTTCCATTTAAAGCTCTCAAAAATTCACTGTGTAAGAGGATGCCTGGGTAGCTTGACTCGCTAAAGTACTTGGCCAGAAGTCGAGGGATACGGGTTTGAGTCCCGATTCAGGCGAATGATTTTTGCATTGTACATTTGTCGCATATGTATGCACAGCTGTGGGTGACTCCGCTAAAGTTACTTTCAGTTTCTCCAAACTGGAAGCTTTTAGAAATCCATGGTGTATGGTTTTAACTGTAGAGGGGAATACCATGAGCAGTGACAGGTTATATATAAGGTATAATACCAATTATTCTTGATACCGAAATTGATATCACTAAGTATTCACAACACAACAACAATACTCCATTCCACATCCTCTTCATACATTTGTTATTTTTTGTCCATACACATGAGGCAAAATCTTTAGACATGGCAAAACTTGGCAATGAAAATAGGTGGTTTTGCATTTACTTGGTTTGAAATCATATAAATATGCTATACTATGGCATATCTCTTTTCAGCATTTGTGACCAATTCCAAAATGTCACATGCTGCTCGCAAGGTAAATTGATGCTTGACGCAGGATCTAAGCCATACCAAGCATGTAATAATGAAATCACACAGTCTACACAAAACTAAGTGGACACAATTGACTTTTGAGGCTCCTTCTTTTTCAGTTCACCAGAACCTGAATGTTTCCGGAGCTCGAGGCTTTATTTGCCACACTGACATGCTCCAGTGGCTCATAAATTTAATAGGAACATGACTGAAACATGCCAGTTGTCAAGATTTAGGACTGCAACAAGGCAGATCCTGGCTAATGTTGGAGATCTTTTCCCACGGGAATGGTGGGGTTGTCTTCATCACCACTGCTTTTAACTTGTACACTGAAGAAACATTAAGGATGGCATGAGAGGGACTTGAGATGAGATTGAAGGTGGATTGGGAGCTGATTAAACCAGATTAGAAGATGATCAAGGATTATTGTTGGTGTGGAAATTATATATGTTTGAGCTTGATGGTTTATATTTTTAAAAATTGACAGCTAACATAATGAGTAAAATCTTTTAGCATGTTCTATTCTGCATATTGTTTTCATGAATTGCGTTATTTCTCCTAATATTTGATTGTTATCATATCAGAAGGAAAAGGATAAAAAAGAATGTTTTTTAAGCCACTTGCAGACTACTTCATTTTCACTGCTTGTTTGTGCTGAAGTATTTGCTCAATTGGTCTGAAATTTTAAATATTATTTAATCTCGTACACTAAATTATTATTGAAAAATTTTAACTTTTTAAAATGTTATTTCATGAGCACAGGCATGGTAGTCCAGTGGGTAGAATGCTGAGCTACTAACCAGAGGGCCCGGATTCGATGCCGGGTGATGCCTCTGGGCACCCTCAGTTTCACACAAGCTGTGCATCATTTTTCGTATGCCAGGTCATCCTGGAAAATCACAGGTGGAACGGGGAAAGGAACTGACCCCATTACCCTAATGTGTGACTTTCACATGCCATTGGGCTTAGTACTGGGTGTGCACTACGCTCACCTACCAAACCGACCTTCGGGTTGAGTACTGTGATGACTTCATGAGCTGTTGTTAAATATCTTGAAGCATTTTTTTCTCAGAAATTTTTTTTTCAGAAAGAGTTGTGCATGAAGCACAAATGTGATTGACCATTCTTCATATTTGCCCAGAATTGAGATTGATTGATATGCCAGCTCTGAACCTGTAATACACAGCAGATTTTAGTGATTTTTATTTGAACAGGGCGAGGTGGCCCAGGGGTAACACGCTTGCCTGTGGAGCTAAAGGTCACGGGTTCAAACCCGTGCAGAGGCGAAAAAAAAATTTCAGTTGCTGAAATATTTTCTAGAACGAGGCAACTTCATATGTTGATGAAAAATCATATCTGGAACAAGACAACCTAACAATTAGCTGGAACGAGACAACCTAATAAGATATACAAGCCAGAATGGC
>LYUA01000334.1:393201-403550 GCA_002093875.1 Calopteryx splendens
ACGGGTGGCGGCACGGGGGATATATACGACGGCGAAGTTCACGTCAGCCAAATGAATTAGGCGAAGGATCTCCACGTGCCAAGTGAGATGGTGGGTAAAGGGAGGGGGGGGAGGGGGATGGTGAAAAGAACTGGGGTATCTTAATACGCACCATTTAATGGGACATTGAAGGCGTGGCGGCACCAGTTTGCTGCGGTCAGATCAATTCCTCTTCCGGTGGCAGCCTTAGTTATTCCAGCCACGTCCGACCAAAACACCGCCCACAATCCTTCCTGAGAATGGTGGCACGGTTCTATTTGGAGATGTGTCAGCAACTAGGCTTTACGAGGACCCAAATATTTGCGACGGAGGAGAAGATGTAAGGGGAGGGGGTGGGAGGAAGAGAAATAGTGGAGGTGGAGAGAGAGAGATTCGGGAAAGAAAGCCCAAGCCCAAGGACCAGTGTGCCCTCCATAAATAACCCCAGGGGATGGCGATGTGTTATGTCCCTTCTGTCCCTGCAGTGCCCTGCCCCCACCCTCTCACAAAAACGTATGCGGAGGACAGGGGCAATCCCGAATAACTACCACCGTCGAAAATCGAACCCTTTGGCGGGCGATGCGGAGGCGCGCGCTTTCCCTTCTCTGTTCCCCAGTCGCTCGGGTGGTGGGCCGCCAGATGTCCGGGCGTCCAGCGGATCGGCGACGCTCGGCGCATTAAATGTTCGCTGGAGTGTCTCGTGGGAACGGCAATAATCATGGAAATGAAACGGTTCCCCCGGTTGCCGTAGCCAACCAGCTCTCCACAGTCCCTATTCCGATTCTTTCAAGACTTTCATTGTTGCCGACACTGTGCAGGAGATGGCACGCCAGGTGTAAAAAAATCTCATTCTGAACTGTAGGTAGATCTTCCTTCGCTCTTGTCCATGCATATATCTACAACGTTACACCTACAAGTGAGCAAGGAAAATGTCTGGGTGAGACAAATCATGGCGAGAGAGGAGAGATCTCGGAAAATAAAATGATTAAACTCCTAGAGGTAAAATTGGAAGTACTGGTCAACCATGATCGAGGGACTTTTTGGTGGCAGTGTCTGAGATGGTAAGCTTTAACGAGTGGGAAGCTGAAATTACATTCCCCAAAATAATTTAACGTAATTTATGACAAAGTTTTTATTGGGTTCACTGTGTAATTATTATTTTTTATCGCTTTTTGATGTCCAGAAGGACTTTCACGACTAGTAAATAACAACGAGCAAGCGGAAATCATACTTCGTCATTCTTTGGTTTGTGATGCGCGTTCGAAGTGATTTCTTGCCACCAAACTGCATTGAAAAAGTCATAGAGAAGCATTTCCGAAAGAAGTTAAATGAAGTGATAGAAAGAATTAGGATTATCTTCTAGAAAAATACTATCAATTCCACGACTGCTAGAAGGCCTCAATATGAAAGGAGATTTTGTCTCGAAAAACCATTCCAACATTAAGGAAATTAGGTTTTTGCTATGATTTTCAGTTGACGGTGAGCGGAAAATTTTTCGGGTACTATGTTTTCTAGCTCTCATGACATGACTTTTAATTGTAGGAATAGATATTTACCATGCACGAGTGGCTACGTCCCGTTTATTCTAAATACCTGGCCAGAAACTACATACCAACTCGAAAAATTAAATTGCAAGATAACGGCAGGGCCATTGATATAGAAAAAAAACAGAAAATGCAAGGAAATTAATTTTCAGTGAAAAATAGCAAATTAAAATTAAATTGTGTCACGGATGCTATTTTGAATGTTCTTAAAGTAGGAAAATATTTACACAGCCTATAACTTAATTATTTCCCGGACCAAATATTTTTCTCTTTCGAATTTCCAATCTACATCCAACTTTTAGGACGTGATGGACAGGGAGCAATCAAAACCTTTGATCGTGTAAAAATAAATAAGCTTAACAGAAACACAAACTCAATGTTCATTTTTGGCGGTTGCAGTCTCAACCTTCGTCAACGTCATTCGAAAAAGTCATTTTCATGGTCTTGTCAAGGGCACATTCCACTTCATAAATCTCACCAATTTTTTGCAGCATTGACGGCTTGTGAAACTTTCCTATTTTGAGATCGTGATGGAAAAAATATATATGTACCGGGCCCGTAGTCACAACAATTTTCGTCGATTCCTCGTCAATTGACAAACAATCTGGTAGTGCCTTTTCGGATTAATCATTTTGCACCGGCTGATATCCATGCAAAACCTAACCAAATGGAATGGTTTATACGAGTAAACAATATTAGTGCATTTGATGAACATGTAAAAAATGCGACGAATGGGAAAATTTTATCCGAAGAAGAAAATCTACAAATTAGTAGCTTAGAGTTTCATCGGGAATAATCTCCGGCAGGCCATGAATAGTGAAGGTGTGTGAATTCAATATTTGTATTAGTAATAATTCTCGTGTTGTTAGGGAAAGAGAATACCTAGAGTTAAAAATCATGAATTTGTGAAGGGAAAAAGTTCAAGACTCTTAGGACACACGTATTAAATATTTCAATATTGTTTAGAAACAGTACCTTCTAATCTTACCAACATACTTATCCATCATGCCGTTACCTTTGAGGAAGGAAAAATCAAAAAAGCTTCATTTAAGTAATTTCAAAGACTCTTACTAACTTCCTCCACACTACCTTGTCCTTGCACACTTCTTTCTCCACCAGAAAGACCAACTTTGAAGGAAAGATTTCCAGCACTTATATTAACCGAGGTGATCAAAATCAGTATGTATTATTGTGGAGGCCGCAATAAATATTTTTCCTTTCTAAGTCTAAAGAACATTTAGGACCTTAAAAACTAAAAGAATAGGGGGAGAAACTCCTAAGGCTGTAATTAATTTACACGCCAAACATAGTAGAAGTAAACATAGTATTTGTAAAAATAACTGTTTTCATTACTTTTTAGGAAAACGAAAACCTCACCAGGATGTGACGTTCCAGATTTAAGACTGATACCTCATTAAAAAGTTCTTAAATTCATCCTGTCTGTTTCAAATGTTCTCATTTATTTAATCATGAGGTGATATGATACAAACTAAAGAAATAATTGATGGAGTTTTGAATATCTGTTCTTGCTTGAAGTTTTTTACGATGGTGTAGAGAAATATAATAAAAGATAGGTTTTCTCGTATATTGAGAACATTCTTCTTCGAAATGTACGCATGTTGAAAAGGGTGGGGTGGATCAGCGATCGTAAAGCTTATTTGTAAATACCTCAAGTCTAGAGAACGATCAAAGAAAAATGTGAGGAATTTGAGAGTGGGAATTTTAATAGGCTTCGGAAGGAATTGAAAATTGGATTCCAGGATTCACAATAATAACCCACTACGCTTTCATAGGGCGTTCCTGAAAGTTATTCCGAAATTATGCGACGCCATAGAGAGAGGCACATTCCATTCAAACTTATACGCGAAAGTAAAAATCTAAGAAAGGTACAACCACGAAGTCAGAATTCCGGAAATGAGCCAAACAAAGAATGAGCATTAGCATTTAAAACCATTACCCTGCGTGGATAATTAAGAGGCCACATTGTTCTGGTCACACGTCACCCAACTTTAGGATCTTCAAAAAGAATGATAGGCCAAATTGTACCACACAGCATAAATAAAGGAAAACAGCACTACAGCGCCATATCAAAACCATCTAAAATAAAATATTAGCTCACCAAACTGAACTTTTAAATCAAATGATGAGTGGATGAGCCACATAAAAATATCGTGGTAAATACACAGCTCCGGAACACCAAAAAAACGACTCGAGACTTGAAGAAATTATTGCTGTGCTTGTTGGAGATTAAAAATAATAATTTTATAAGGTAAAATCACAATAATTTACTTAGCGTAAATGCAATCAGATGTACTTGATTATTTTTTGCAAAATTATCTGAACTATATTAATACACTGATATCTATCTAATGTATGGTAATATTATGGCACTCACTGACAAGTCATTTAAAATTGGCTTTTGGACCTAAGAGGATTTTTATTTTTCAATTATGTATTTTTTTGATTGTACAATGAAAGCATATATATATACATATTTTTAATGATGCAATAATATAAATGCAAACAGAATTTTAAATAAGGCCTACTTCCTATATGTTGAGTAAGATATAACTATATAAAATACTTTACTAGAAAAAACTCAGTGTGACATGGCTGCCAAATGTAGAAATTAGGATCGGATTCCCTAATGATATGTCATCAAGCAGGACTAACATTACCACAAAAAAATCAAGTATAAGGAATTCTATGATGTTAAATGGCATTTTTCAAATATTCTATTCCATTTACGAACTTCATGTACACCCACAATCACACAATTTAAGACCTCTGCCACAAGTGCTTGTAGCGACTCAAAGGGAATAACAATTTGCTGGGTACTTTCGTACTTATGAAGCAAAAATATTAATAGCTTTAAACAGAATTCCAAAAGCAGAAGAAGAAGAGCAAAGGACGAAGCTTAAGTGATTCTCAAGGAAGTGATAATCTGCCTTGATTCGCGTAAGAATCCACCCGCCAATGCGGAATTAGGGTCGCATTCCAATCAAAGAGAGAAAACTATTCATTCACCAGATTTTTTGAGCGCATCACTCCATGATAGGTTATTACTTGAAATTTTGTTTTTTTTTCTTCCATTTCTTTTTTATATGCTTGAAAAAAATTAGGGAAAGGTTGCAATTTGAAAAAATCACCAGAGACTTAATTTATATATTTGGCTACAATTTTAATGCGATTATACCCGTATATGGTCCTAAATCGCTAGCGTATGATGATAATATTTATAACTCCCTGATGTTTTAAAATGTTTATTTTTAGATGAACTTTTGATTTCCATATTTTGAGAACATTTTTAACAATAATAGTCAAAATAGGTCTATAAAATCAACCGATTACGTAAGAAAAAAATCACTATACCAAAATTTTTCCTTGAAAAGAAACATTTTCCGAATTTTTGGTAGAAAAGAATTGGTAATTTTGAACACGGCCTATATTCTAAGAGTCCTCTTTGTAACCTTGCCGTAGTCACGCGGGATTAAGGTAGTGAGAACAGCTGCTCCACCCGATGAAGTTCTTTGCAGCTGCATATAATAAAAAAATACCCCTCTCGAGTCAGTTGAAAAAACTAGTTGGTCCAGAAAGAAAAATTATTTCCCAGCTGTTGCATCATCTAATGGATTTTTGTACTCAAATATAGTCTGCTCCTTTTATGTCCGAGAGATGCTCCCCACTTAGTCCTGAATAAATGAATCAGCAAAATGAATCTAGGTTCTCCTCTCGGCCTATCCTGTAAAGAGATTTTCACAAATGTGGAAACAATTCTTTCAACTTTTTAAATCCTCCCATTTCAAATTAACTCCCTAGTACCCTGAAATTTTTAATTATGAACACTCTCTGAAACGCGTTAAGTATCTTAGCGAATACGTTTTAAAGAGAAAATACTGTGAGGAGGTTTAACTCGACACATGAGATTAAAATACAATCATACATATATCAATAATATTACTTTTTGAAGAGATTGAAGACATACCGACCGCATTAAATTTAATCATTGCAGCTTATTTCCAACATCTGACAATATGTTTACGTAAGTTAAACCACTTGAAAACAAACAAGCGCCCCGAATTTAAGCTAAATTATTCTTTGTTAGCGTATAGATTTTTCCACATAGGTATATCTTTCTTTTAACATTTGATTATTTACTGTGGCGTAAAAATACAAAACGGGATTAAATGACCTGTTTCTTCACGTTTTCAGGCAGTTAGAGGCAGACCATGTTCGCAGTCATTAAAATTTTAACAAATACAGCTATATTATACTCTCATGCACTAGCTATTTTTTCCAGGTATATGAAGTTTTTTCTGTGTAATTACTTAATCCAACGCAACCATTTTTCTTGATCTAAAACACCATCTCTGCTTCAATCCCGCCTCCCCCGTGCATTGTTCTGGCCTCTACAAGTGCGTTGTTATTTGCTCCTTATGGAGGAATGCTATGCCTATTGGGAAGTTTATCAACAGTATTCACTCGAAGTTCCTGTGGCTTTCCTATGCCAATCAAGACTCTTACTCCTCCATCATATGGCTCTTCGTGAAATGATTCTCGTACGAGCTCTCTAAATGATTAAACCAGTAACTCGACTATTTTTCAATATGATCGCAATAAAATGGCTCTCTCTTTGTTAATATTCCAAATTTAACTATAGATGAACTTTTATCTTTGAGCTTTATTGGTAGGTGTGATTATGGATACGTCCCTTTACAGTCTCAGTCACAGATAGTGGAGTTTATAATTTTTTTGGTTTCATAAAAGCCTTTTCAGTTTAAACATTGTCTCATAAGCGTAATTGCACCATCTATATCCTCTCTGTCTTCTATCTATAATGGTATCACGTATGGTATTATAATAATGAAAAATATTTGACACTAGATAACTTGATTTCTTTAAATTCAATTATTTCTGGACCAAAAAGTAAAAATCATTCAAATTCTCTCCTTCACTTCAATTCTTTTATTTTTGTAAACTCTTATAACATTTACGTTCCATCTGGCATAGTGGCCTGTCGACGGAGCATGCATAAAAATCAGTATACCTACAAAGAAAGCTAATATCCGAGTCAATAATGTCCAACTCGAGGTCATTATATATACCAAGGTACGCGGATTTGACCCGTTCATTCAATTGCGTATTTAGAGAAAAAATATTGTATTGAACATTAAATTCTTTAGAAGCTCAATAATAATTTTTGCAAGTGTAATGGAGTGCAATCTCTAAACTATTTTCTTTAAAAGCTCATTTTAACTGAAAGACCGACAAAAAAACAAATGAGCACAATCCATCGCAAAATATACAATTGAAAAATGAACATTTTTATGGGATGGCTAATTGATTATGCACACTTGCACTGCCAAGACAGATGAGGTATTACGATTTAAAACTACGACTTTGGTGGTTTTTCAGTAATTCACCTTAGCAGGAGAATTCCAATATCAACTCTGATGAATAAAAATTATACTGAATAATAACTACAAAGGATTGTATGAGTTACATGAAAATCTTGAATTTTCACCTAATAAGCCAATTGAAAATTCTCCAGCAAAAATGTATCACTAAAAATGATTAGTGAAAAATATTCAGATGCTGGAGGCATGAAATTAAATTTCTATCTATGAGAGTATTTAAGTTTCGAGCTTGAAAAAAAAGACAGAATCATGAGTAACTTAAGAATATTATGAGACGTCTAAGGGAAATAAGGATTAGTTTTCCAGGCATAGATGCAATCGTAAGGGTGTAACACTCATGAATGGATAATTAGGATCCAAAAATGATTCGATGGGGCCGAAAATATTTCACGGCAGGTTTTCATACCGTGGTTGGACAGTAAAGACAATATTTTCACAACGCCATGGTACCAATACAATGAAACTCCCTCACGAAATCAATGCGACTATATTTACGAGAAAGCGGTTTTTGCGACTGATCCAACGGCGCTTAACTTCAATCGCCGGGAAGGCAAATCTGTTGCACCACGTCAAGAATGTAATGAAAAAGGAGAACAAAAGATACATTCCGTTACCATTAATTCAGTCGAAAAACGTTTTAACAGTCGAGAGAGATGGAACGGTAATTGATTTCCATTTATGAAAACATTGAATTCGGCATATGGTCACGTAATCCATTGAATTTGCATGATTCTGCACCACTTGTTGATTCTTCGATGATCGGCTGCGGTATATTACGAACTGCGGAGTGGGGATGGGAAGGGGGTTGAAAAGGGATGGAAACGGGGTGGAAAGGGGGTGGAGAGGGGTTTGTGGAGGAGGAAGCCCGGGAGGGTAATACATTTTCCCTCCCATCCCCCAGGAATATTGCCAATCCTTTCCCTCGTCACACTCCCTGCTTACTCCCCATCTTCCGACAATACTCCCGAAACCCAGCCAGACTGGTCCCCCCCGCTCAACTGCGAGGGGAAAGGCACGAATACATTTGATGGAGCGCTAAGCTAAGCGTCGTGGGAGGATGCCGTTCCCTTTCCGTCCCTCATCGTTTCTCTCTCTATACACATCCCCCGTCCATTCCTCGGTGCGGCTGGAAGAGGGCGGGATATCGTCGCTGGCGGAATTCGCACGAAAAAAGCGAAGCGAACTGGTTTTATTTCCTGGGGAATTTGAAATTGCATGCGAGAAGATATTTTCCATTCCTCCACACCAAACACTCCTCTCTCTCTCTCCTTTTCTATCCCTGAGTGCCTGCCTCCTCCCCTTCCCTCCGTCTGGGACTTCAGACTGAGAGAAATAAACACTCGAGGAAGATGGAAAGGAGTTCGCGCTGATTTACCACGGCCACATCGACTTCCCGAGCTCCATCACGGCCGTTTTTCCGCCGCGTTTTTCCTCCCCGAGTTGCTGACCGCGCATTGACTACTGCATCTCGAGTGGATGCATTTGCAAGTGAAGCGAGAAACTCGTCGAGTTCGAGACGTCGCCTCAGCATGGCCTCAAGGTGGTATTAACAAATTACTGGGGACGTGTGGTTTTTGATATCTAGGGTAATATCCATTCCTTAAAAAAGTAATTTTCCACAGCCTCAGTGTCAACGTTACGTAGTTAGAAGCAGGTGGTGGAGAGAAGTAGGAGGTGCCGAAATTCCTACGTTTTAAACTTTTATTTCCATTCTTGTTTAGGATAGCAGGAATTACTGAAATTATTTTTGTACAATTGTCCATATATTATAAGGAAATTATGTAAACTTTCACTATCGTCAACAATAAATTTTCTTCAAATCCTGGTGAATGCTCTCGAACAATGGTTCTTCTCCTTATTAATTTATTCAGAAATATCTCCATCGTTTGAAAATGTTGGCTCGGAGCGCGTCCGCTTCAGTTCACAGCCAGATTCCACTTAATACATATTTCTGAGAAATCCGTGGTCCTCAACAAACTCCCAAGTGTTTGCGGTAAACTGCGTAGATCCATTGTCAACAACCACGAATGAAAATGAAGTGTAATCACCGCAATAAAGCAAGAATATTATAATTTCACGGAATTCCATTATTTTCTAATTTAGGTGATATAACATCTACGTTGTTCAACAACTACCTACTGCTTTGGTCAAAACTTTAAGTAACCTGACGTTTTTTATCCAAAATTTAAAGCATGAATACAAGTAACCTGGCGAGTAATAAAATATAAGTATCGTCTTGTTGATTATCTAACTTGAACTCATCGTTTTTTAACTGAGATATGAACTAACAACCATTGCGCATGATTGTTTATCATATAAAAAGAGCGGTAAGAGAAGGTTGGCAATATTTAATTCGCCAATGGAATGATCAGTCCACCGATCGTAAGTGAGCGGTTTCGAGAGGGAGTTTATTGCTTGTGATTCCTGGCTGCTCAGGGCTCATAAACTGCCCCGCAGGTTCTAATGAAGCCATCCTTCCCTTCACTACTTTTCATGCACCACTCTTCACCATTCACTCTCATATTTCACTCTTCAATCATTGTTCATGATTTACAAAAAAAAACCTATCCTCGGCGTCCCCTTCCACTCCCTGCCCTCAAATCTCCAAAGCCACATCGAGGTGAAAGGTCCACATATTTTATTTAGTCTCACATTTCCGAACCCACCTCTAAATTTTATACCTCTAATGACTTCCTAAGAATTAACCATCCTTTACCTAATGAGGGTAGGAGTTTGGGGGATTGGAAGAGCGAGTTTTAAGTCAAATTTGCAGGGAGGGAAGCACGATCGTTTTAAATTTACAAGACCTATTACGACGGCAATAATTTAGAGAAGGCGGTTATTTTAAAGAAATTTCTCTCAAAACGTTTTTAATACTCCCGGTATAATGTGGGGGTAGGATTAGGAGGTAAATATGCTTTGGCTTTGAGAGCACCGAAAACCTTCCATTTCGTATGGTTCCCTTGCTATGCGATATCGTGCCGTTAAAAAACATTTACTCTTAATCGAAAATCTAGTGTGATGAGAAGAAATTGCGCTTAAATGTTTTCTGCACACTCCACCGTTCACGCGAGAGTAAAATATTATGCCGTTAAGTCTAAAAGCAGCATGTATTACCATTTATATTTCAAGGTAGACGTAAAATTCCAAACGCGGCTGCTGGTGGAAACGAGTGGTGCAAACGCCTTCTTTGCTTTGCCCTCTTCCCCTCCCCCTTGCCGTTCGCCACCCCGCCCCCTTTCCACCCCTGAAGCAACTTCCCGGACCCCAACGTCTACCGCTTCCTTCCTCGCAGCAATTAACGGGGGAGTCCGCAGTTTAGTGTTTCCCACCCCGATGTGGGCAAACAAGCACGCACAAACGCGCGCAC
>LYUA01000334.1:694118-704424 GCA_002093875.1 Calopteryx splendens
AGCAACAAAGAATGCGTTTATAATAAAAACAAAGGCTACATTTTGTTTGAATAATGGAAAAAGCATAATTGAATAGAGAACAAGGAATTTACTTTCCTTGCTCAATGGCATCATTTGTCGCATTTTCAGCATATAATTTTCTTTCGTGCTTCATTGTTCCAGTTTCAGTTGACGTGCAAAGGTTGATCCATCAGTCAAAGGAAGTGATTCCTTTGTTAATCGACGACACGATCTAAATTTAAAAGAAAGCAACTTACGCAGCATGCAAAAGCAAAATTGACCACAAAATGCATTCCAGTGTTGTAGGGGATGGGAAGGAAGCTACCCAGGTGAATGCCTAGCAGGAGATATATTTTATCACATCAAAAATCAATTCGTTTTGATGCACCACTATTCGCTTGAAAGTATTTATACCTATATTCCTTGAATAATCAGGAAAAACACTTCCGAAAAGATTCTCTAAGAAAATTGAGGATCAAGAACAGTTGATGTAGGTGGTATAGGTGGTATAGGTGGTAAATAAGTGATTTTTGCTGGGTGCAACTGCGTATATCAAGAAATATGTTTCAGTTGTTTTTTTCGCTGCGCCAATCTACAAGTCACATCAAATATACATACACTAAGAACCAACTATACATACACTAAGAACGTAAATAAATTCAGATATAGTAACCCTAATCATCGTTTTTAGATTATAGTAGATCTAAAGGCTGTGCACATTTTTATCACCTCAAAATCTTTTGTTAAACTGCAATCAACCAGTCCTGATCATACCAACACACATGGACAGACAGTTTTGGATATGGGTCTGAATCGAATCCTATGTCGTAGTAGAAATGGGATTTGATCCAGTATTCGATGGGCTAGACACTTACATTGGTAGCATATCGCATTATCAATCCATGAAGATCCATGACTAACCAATCCACAGGTATATCCATTATCCTATTGGTGTTACTCCAACTGAACATTATGACTAAAGTTAACTTTTCGGTTCCTTTAAAAATGTACCTTGGGCCTCCAGCGCCCAAGCTTAGGTCGGATCCACCCAAAAGTAGGTTCATCTAGAGCATGGATGTCTGCGCGTGTCTTTGTTAATTATTAAAACACATGTAATTGGGGTTACCTGAATGTGCTAAAGAAATTATTATTATTACACATATCTCCATAATAAAAAAATAATAATCGAGATTTCTAGCAACAAAGGAACCACAAATATGTGGTAATGAAGTTTGACTGCGGCGATTAATTTTTTTATTTGGTCAACGTAAGTATATGTTTTAACTATCGCAAGGGAATATTTATTAAACGAGCAGGTAAACGGAAAGCGTTGGCGGTGCATCAAAATTTTCTTTTCTTCATTTGCTCTTGACCAAATAAATGATCATTCTTATCAGTTCATTTCTCTTCATTTACAAAATATAATGAGGCATAATTGAAAAAATCCTTGTTTCAAGGTCAAAGTTCATGAAATCTTAATTGAGGAATGGTTTCTTTGGTCACAAATGCGTACTTTTTACTTCGTAAGCTTTTCCATTCATATTTTACTATGGAGGTCACGTGCATTTAAATTTCTTGCATTTTTTACTGCCTGATAAAATACGCACACGCGTTTCACCCCCGTCGACGGCTTCTCTTTGGTGTAGATGCATTTCAAACCAAGAGGAAAAGCATCCGCCGTTGAATCTGTAATCTGAGGTCAGTATACCTACTCCAACTGATCCTAACTCCCGAGTAGAAAAGGGAACAGAACCACAGTTATAAAAACGCACGTTCAGTGTCCCACTTTCAGGCACCTTTTCTTTTGGCATTGTGTAATCGTTTGCGCCGTTATGTTAAGTTTGTGTAGGCGCACGTATAAAAAGCAAACATATAAACAACCCGCGTACCTCTGGCGTTAAAATGCGTTTCGGGGATCGTGATGCCTTGCGCTGGATTTATTGTTGGTGCACTTCGCGAGCAAAGTTCTTTGAGCTTCAATTTTTTTTATGCTCCATTTCATCTGGAAGCTTAAACTTTTATCAACAAAACAAACTCCAAGGACATAGTTCATTTAGGTTAAAACACCCTGCATCCCACTTATCTACAAATCAGATAACCTTTCTACAGACAGAAACTTGGGGGAATTTATTCAAATTCTTGTTTCATCATTCAGAATCCTTTATAAAAGAATTATCTATTATAAAGTTCTCCATTGAAATTTTCTATACGCATTCTCCCAAAGCAAATTTTTATGAATTAACACAAAATTGATGCAATTAAATTAAATTTCATCATTCATCAAAAATATTTCAATCTGAATATCGGCCTACTGCGACCTTCATTTCTTCCAATAGACTGCTAATTGTCATCAGCAGCCCAACAACCCTTCCGTCTCACATCCCTCGTAACTTGGCCTTCGCATTTATCCCCTAGTCTTCCTAGCGGGATTTTTCCTTCAACGTCTTCATAGAAAATTCATTATCAATCGAGGTGTACCAAATAGTCTAGTTCTATTTATTTGCTATTTCCTCTTCTACTCGTCTTTATAATTTGTTTCTGTATTACCTAATTTTCCGAGAGCCCATTTGATTTTTTAAGCATTCGCCTTCCCATCAGAATACGAAGGTTCCCACTCTTCTGTGACCCGTTCGGCAACAACTGTTCTTCACTTGATGCCTGTGAAGTTTCTTCCACCCGATTTTATACTGCTTCCGTCTTATGCGGTGCCCTTTCGTCGCATACCTTTGCGACTTAACACCTATAACTCGAACATCCCGCCAGCTGTCGCAAGACCGTCAGGAAGGGGAAGTTGGGACGGAGCCACAAAAAAGTAAATCAATTTTTTGAGAGGAGACATTTATCAATGTGTGTTTCCCTGTTCTTGTGTTTCGGTCGTGAATAGCACGAGGGAAAAGTAACCCATGAACCCATTCGAAAATCTCAATCTAATTTTTAAATTATTTTCCGATCTGTCCATGTAGTTCTTGAGTTGCATTATTTTCTCCGCGTCGTTTGTAACGTCACAAAATGATGCATAAGACACATACGCATCTGTAAATGTTGAATATAGTCTCAAGAGCCCCCAGAAGCTTCCATCCCAGTTCACCAGAAGTAATTGTCTGTCAACTCGTATCCTTCAGCATGAGTTTTTTTCACGTAATAAGGATCTTTTCTTCGCGTTTCTATCAATTTTCAGATTTTTTTCTGAGAATTTATTGTGTGCGGTACCCAAATGTATGCAGCTCAACACGCTATGTGCCCACCACGTAACGCTACATTATACAAGTTTTACATTACATATACATTGCTGGGAAAATACACTGTATTTTCCAAACAAGTGCCGAACAACGTAAGTCTTCTGATGCTACCACTGCGAAACGTGCTGTAGGTGTAAATGGATCCTAATAAAAAAAAAGGGTTTTGTGGCTGCAGACCCTGAGGAGTCTCTGTAATCTTTCAACTCTACATTTATAATCGCCATTCAATCTTTTAGGAGTGTTTTGATATATTCATAGAAATAGCTATGAAATAGCATACAAATACTTTTCTTTCATCAATGCTATTATCTAAAGTTACTTTCATCTTAAGATGTACAGGTGCACGTTTACGACGTGAAATATATATTGCTGAAGATGTGCTCAATTGCGGCGAACGAGTAAATATCGGCTGCTGTGTAAGTTCAATCACACCATGAAGTTGCTGTCTTCCAGTTTATGCGCCACTTCTTCAACCAACCTCCCTTTAAGTTTCGCTGGGGCGCGGCGATATCTAAAATGCCACCCGATGAAATCCAACCTATCGCCCAGATAAAGACAAGTATTGGTTATTTAGGGTGAGCTCCACTCGCAACCGACGACGTCTGCTTCACTTGAATCGAAAAATACCTGCATCCGCCTAGACATAGAAGTACTTGGAGTAGAGATCATAGTAAAGTGCTCTTTCAGACCGAGAACACTGGTTGAAGTGTCAGAAATAGGGGTCGGGGAATCCATAGGGGTCTCTTCGAAAGGGAATGACCAGAAGAGGAACGTACTGAGCGATTCTTGAATCGTGAAACGAAGTACCTAAATTTACCATCGCAAAATTGATTACCTACATCGCGATGCAAATTGGTGGCAATGCATTTCCTGTGTTGCATGCACATTGCAACACAGGATTTACTCACAACGTCAAACATCGCATCGGCGTTGGGGCCGTGCGATTTTAGGGCATGTTGTCTTTCACTCGACACAGGCATCGATATGGTAAATATGGTTTAGATTTACGAACGGAACATCAAGCAGCTCATCTATACGCTGTGTTCTTTGGTGGCTGAAAAATCGAAATGCGATAATGGCATGAACATCGAAATGAGTGCATCACCGATGTCGCATAGCCTTAGGTGGGTATCTGCAAGGGGGGGGGGGCTCAGAAGTCGATAGGCTAGGGAAAATATGCATAAACTTATACGGTACATTCATAACGATCGTACCCTCCAAAATCGCTGCATTTCCTGCTCGCCTTGGTGAGTACCCTGGTGTGAGGGGGATGAGCGGCGCGCACTCCCGACGCCCAATAAGAGACGTACACCCGAAGATTTCTATCGGGGTGCCGCTGTTTAGGCAACGCTCAAAATAACCAAGGTTCAGAGATTCGGTTATCCGCTACAGGGATCTCTTACCCCCTCGAAGAGGGTAGGTATAGGCACCCGCCCCCGGCCTCCTTCCTTATCCTGCAAGGCCTCCGCCCCACCACCTCATTCTTGTGCCGCTGGCTGCGTCGGTAGGTCGCCTGCCCCCAGGTGGAAGGAGGAGGGGAGTAGTAGTTGATTGAGAGGAAGATAGTCTTCAAGGGGTGAGGAAGTCGAGGGTTTCGAGGAGGATGATCCCGAATTGAGGAAGGGAACGGAGGAGTGAAGCGATAGAGTGGAAACAGAAGATGGATTCAAGAAATTAAGTTTCCCTGCATTAGAAAATGGTAATCAATTTTCCTGCAAAACAGTTGGAGAAAAGATTTTTAGTAGAATGGCACGTGTGAGGATAACACTGCATACATATTAATCCCTTTATTTTATCCGTCCCTCCCACATTATATCGTTGCGATGTGACCTCGTGGATAATATAAAATCCTGGTATACCATCGCAGAATCCCTGGAATATACCCGTTTCATTTTACAATTTTATATGCACTTTTCTATCCCTTCTGAGTCCAATCAACAAGAGTAATATTTTTTTCAGGAAACGGTATAATGCTTAGTAGTTCATTCAGTAATATGGCAATTTACTTAGCGTTAAATTTTTACTAATAAGTATAAGAAGAAATATTTTTGATAGAGGTATCTCCATAAAATTTGAATAGCTGGGTGTTATTATTTAAGTTAGGTTAATAAGTTCACCTACAAATTTTATGCTATGATACATCCATCCACATATGGGATCTGGAGACGCATCATTCGAGGATATTCTGATCTTTAATGCGTTTTAAACTTAAATTAAGTACAACTGTACCCTATTAAAAAAAACAGCAAAAGGCAGACTATCAATCCCACTCTAGAGAAAAATATTCAAATTAAGGGAAAGGTGAAACAACACCGAAGTTCTTCTTAAAAACTCTGGGATGATGGCAAATAAAAAAAAACATCATTCCAAACTAATAATTTTTTTTTCATTTAGTTTACGAAAATAATATGCAGAAATAATTTAAAATCAACAATGTGAATTCGAATTTCTATCCGACAGCATTTTGGTAACCAACAGATTAAACGTGTTGATACCACCACATTTCAGGTTTCAGGTTCAACTTTGAGAAATCACTTAGGTAATGAGTTTTGAGTGAAGCACTAGATTTCACTTACAAAAAATACGGTGCAACTGGTTTTATTGCATACTACCTTATGTACGAATGTTTCTTACAGCTTATTGAGGTATGAGTAAAAAAGGCTTACACCACTTCACCAGAACCCACACTCAGCCATCTTCATCTCCCCTCCCCCCCCCACTTCTCTTCCTTGCGTTTCGTTTGAGTAGTTAATATGCAAATAACTATTTCCTGCCCTGCAGAAAACCTTGCAACCAAATATTTCACCTATGTTATGAAGCAGGTTGTATCATGCAAGTTACTTTTCATTAAATAAAATCATACACAATCATCAATACGCAGGTATATTGAAATCATTTAATGGTGCACGTCTAACGTCAGAGTTTTTAAGGGTGTAAGTTTTATGGCCATTTTCACGCGATCAATGATCTCCAATTATTATTTTTGGCACTCGATGAATGATTTCGCTGACGCGCGTTTAAGAAATTATCCAACAAAAATCTCATGGGAGGAACAGGCGGATGGAAATTAAACAAGACGCGCTTTTTGAAGTGGAAAATTAATACCGGGCTGGTGATAGATATGTTTCCGTCAAAAAAAAGCACATTTTAAAAGGCTTCCATCCGTGTCACCATCGGGATTGATAACGATAATTGATTTCATACACCTAGGACAATTTCGCCAAATTGAAATTAAGTCACGTCTGTGAACGGCTATATAGTTGGTGCAAAAAAAGACTGGCGAACGAAAATATTACAGCAATAAAGTAGCGGAAAAACATTGGACAAGTTTATTAATAAGAGTTGTTGAGCAAACTTGGAGCGTAATATAGAAGCATGCTGGTATAACTGGTGTAGTCGTGGTGGTTTCACCTGTGGTGAAATTACCATATAATTTAGTTTTAAAAACGGTTTTAACATAACTTTCGTCAATCAACTCGGGATGCAGATCAAATTCACAGATTCAATTCAATGACTATATACGGGGCAACTTGATAAAATTCGTGGTCGTTGAAATTAAATGGATTCTCTTTCCTAAAAGTAGTCGTTAACCGAAATTAATAACCGTTAAACAATGACGCCTTCAAGAGAGTTAGATGTAGAGGATTTTAAGGAAGCACCTGGTGTCATTTGCACACTATTAGACCCGTACCTATTTGTTCCTTGTAAAAAATAAAGGAAGTTAATAAAAAAAATAAAATGCATTAAATCGACTTTTGGGTAAAAAACTGGGGTTGGGTTGCAGTGATAATAAGTAGCTAGAAGAAAATGCATAGAATGACTGAAACTAAGTATTGTAATGGGATTTGAAACAGACAGGGGCTCTAAAATAAATATAATTTTAGAAATAATACGCTCCGTCACATAGTATTATCTGGGGAATAATTCGTGAGCTAGATGTCGGTATTATTTCTAATGAATCCACAGGAAATTTGAATCTGTTTATTTAGAGATCATTGTTCACATCCCGATAAGTTATTAGAATTTTTATGGCGAATTTCCTCTGATTTTTTTGGCACTAGCAGCCCTGTCCGGGCATGTGAATGAGTAGGAAGTACTGCCATGGCATTACACAAGATAAAAATGATTTTGTTTTAGTATTTTACTGTGCATTCCTGTATATTCCTGAACTTTTGAATCTTGAATCAGCCAAACCCACAGTAGGTACTTACTTACTGTCAATAAATTCTATTTTTATTTTCCATATTTCAATTGCAATTGCGAGAATGTCGAACACAGAACACTTCCACTAAGCTCTTAGATATGAGAACAGCAAGTCGCGGCCTGCAGAAACTAGAGGTTAAAAAATAAATTTTTTCACTTTAAAAACAAAGCATTGCCTGAAAAAAGGCCAATCGCACCATTTCTTAAAAACATGAACCACATCTCCATAGTTTAAAAAATATCTCGCAAAATTCAAACGTCTGTCTGATCCATGCCAACAATTTTTTTTTTTCAAACAACACATCTATCTCCCCGAACTCTAAATATATTCGCAGAGAGCAGCATAAAGTAAACGCGTCAGCGGGCAGTGTCGTTCTCCTCTTGCTTTAAGGGTATGGAACACGGGGAGGACTGTGCAGCAGTGAAACGCGACATAAAACAACGAATGCCCTAATCCTGAGGCATACAAAAGAGCCATGCCATGCCCTCGCCTCGCCCCCATACCAAGGTGCTCCGTTCAGTGACGTTTATCGTCCACCTTAAATCAGAACTACAGCTGGATGAGTAGTAGCGTGGTCCCTTCTTTCGCCTCTTCAAGGATACGTATCCTGCCTCATGTGGTCGAGTATCCCCGTAAAAAAAACAGTGAAATAAAAAAGCGGGGGAACTGATTAGAAACAGGCGCTGCGGAAGTATCACACCCCATAAAAGTGGAACAGTTTCCGGTCGAAAGAGGTCTAAGGGAAGACACACTCCGACTTTAGGAGGTAAAAGTGCTTATTCTTCCAAAATATTACTTGGATTAGAATTTATTTATCGAAAGGAGAATACAGAGATTATGTATGCATGTCGTTCGAACACTCTTCGCAAACGCATGTAAGTATCGCTGCTCCCAATGTTGACTCTCATTCTGCGGATTATAAAAGTGGAATACTTAATTATATCGCGGGTAATAATAACATTAGGTATTCGACTTGGGCGATTCTCGAAGGAGAATATCTTTCCATGACCGGCATTCCCAGCAGTATATTGCAGGCGGCCTTTTCCACAAAATTTGCAACACGCATCGATCCGAAAACCAACCCACTCCCGGTTGGTATTCCCTTTGCGGTCCAGCATTTTCCCATTAGCATTCCAAATTTTACTCGGTGATACTTACCATAGCATCAACCAACATCTTCAACCACGGTACGTTTTTTTTATTCTTTCATGCTAAGGATGCTCGATCAAATTGGCATTGATTTGTCACACCTCTCTCGCTTTACTTCTCCATCGAGCACTTTGGAACCTGCTTTTGTCTGGCCATTAGAAATGGCAAATACTCTTTTGGAGAGGTGCCATTTACTATGTCCGTAACGAAGTGGGTATTATTTTCATTTTTTGTGCTATTTACAGGTGGAGGGTTTATGTGCGAGCATGCATAATTAAACACTATCACTCAGTACATCAATTCATTAGTATTGAGTCAGCAAATCATCTTCCACTTATAACCATAATTGTACCAATAAGTACTCCCTTGATCTTTCTTTTTTGTGATTTCTTGCTCTCTTGCATTCCGTACTAATAAAATTTATCATTTTTTGAACCATAGAACAAATAAATAAATAAAAATATATAATAATATTTCTAATCTACCGATTGAGATAGGTTTCTGATGGATACACCCTTTCTTTTAAGTAACCCTTTCTTCATATCTGCGTACTTTCTGCCACCCTTAATTCCATCCAACATGCCTAATATTTTCCTTCGAATCTTGCGAACGCAGTACGTATTTTCAATGCGATAGTTTTTTCAGTCGGCACAGCAAGTACTTAGTTGGCTTAGCAATTTTGTAGTGTCCATAAGTCTCGTAGTTTTCCTTACAGGACTGAAGTTGGTTTTACAAGTTACTGTAATGTAAAAAATTCCGAATAGGTATTTTTTACTTCGAACTAATGTCTCCTACATCGACGACCCTCATCCTTCGAGGACTGCAGCAGACTCGTACAAGCTCTGAAGGTTTCGACTCCGTCCTGATATAAAATCACAAATCCACTAGAAATTAGTTACTGATCTCGCCATTAAACAAACTACCATAAAAAAGCAATAGTGTTTTCCAACTGGCGGCTTGAGCGCCCTACACATACATATGTTCTGTAGTGTAACTAAACCATTTTCTTCTTTTTCCTAAGACGCTTTCTATTTGTGCGTTAACCTACTCCATTTCTCACGTTTTCCTTCCACTAGATCTTCAAACAACCGCTTTCTGCACAATCATTAAAATAATCTCGGGTTTTCGTTTGGTTTTTTCCCCTACCTGTCGCGAACATATAAAGTCCATTAAATTCTCTCATAGATTTTCGCATGGTGCTTCCTAGTCTCAATTTCGGTGGTTTCCTTAGCATTGCAGCAGGGTTCCTCTATCCGTCATGAAACCCTAACTCGCTGGGGCTACTCTGCATTTCACACCCACACCTTCAGCCGCAGGAGCGACTCAAATACAAGGACTAGCTCACCCATTAGATCGGAGGTAACGTCGCAATAATATCCAACGCGGGGGAAAAATGAAGGACCACCCCTCCCCCCAAGAGCAAGAAGACGAATCAAAACACTCGGCACGGTGGGCATTCCGAATTGAAGACGCAGCTACTAATACTAATACTGCTCGGTAACGTTTCCTAATACGAGGAAAACATGCATGAGTGCGTTATTTCATATCCTATTCCGAGCACGGCTCGCGAAACGAGCAGACATGACGACCTGAAACACAAACTGCCACCGCGACGGGACTCCCGGCGGCGAAAGGAGAGGGCGTTCGCGCCGATGGCTGAAAATTGGCTGGAGCGGCAAGTTTAGGGTGCGGTGGGGTAAGAAGGGGGAGGGCG
>LYUA01000334.1:751461-763401 GCA_002093875.1 Calopteryx splendens
GATTCCAAACCGTCGTCAGAGAGTGAGAGAAGGGCCTTCCCACTTTTGCAGCAGAATATCGAGGCCGCCCGGAGAGTGCGCGCCGCGGGACAATCACTTTCGGACTGGGAGGGGGAACCTGTTGGCGTCACTTCTTTCCAAACGTCCTCGGAAACGGCGACTTTTCCCCGAAGCAGATCTTGCCTAGGAATTAACCCGAAGAATGGCTCCGGCGACGAACGTCGGCAATTATCCCGTTTCGTCGCGCTCGGCTGCGCAGCGTTGAAACAAAAGGCTAATTGAAGCCTACTGGGCTATTGCATTAATATATGGGCTAGGGCGCTGGAAAAGTCCAATAGGGCACCGTCAATGAAGCGAATTATTACTTAAGTGAATAAACGGAATGAGAAATTTCTCCAAGATGAATTTATACGCTCGGGCTCTCTGAGAAGGAACCGTGAATAAATTGAATGGACGTATACTGGACTGGAGTAGAAATAAATTGAGATCAGATTTTCGGTGATCAAGAAAATATAACAGCTAATCCGATTATACTGCCTACTGCGTAAAATCCACTAAAAATGGGACGAATTCATTGCAACTAAATAATTATTAAATGAATAGACAACAGTTTTACGCTATATAGATGGCGGAGGTGTTTTTTTTAAGCATATGCATCTACCGTTCGTATTCACGGCATTTAAAGTCTGAAATGCGTAGATGCCTACTCTCTTTATTTATCAAAACATCATCTCCGATCTTGAGGTTTATCGATTTCCTTTCAGAGATTCCCGATGGCATTTTTTTTATTATCAATTTTGGGCGAATAAGTTATCGCCGAAGTCAGATACGTGAGTGAGCAGGCACGACCAAAATTCCAGCCGGGCAACAATCCCATTTGAGATCACCCTTCCCCTTCAGCCATAGTTCGATTCGCGACGCGAGAGCAGCTGAACACGGGAGGGGCGGGAGGGAGGGGGATGGGGGGGGTTGGAAATCGATGGGCGGCGCCCCTGATATTCGGGTGTTGCCCGTGTCCTTGTCCGCGCGTTCCAAAAGCAGAACATTCGCAATTGGCTCCCTCCCGCAAGTGCGGGACACTGCATTTCCCGGCGTCCGCGCGCGTGATTTAAGGCGGGGTTGTCCGCGTGTTAGGGCCCGCCGCGCCGAGCGCCCCCCCCCCTTCCCNCCCCCCCCTTCCCTCCCGCGGGGCGGAGAGGGTAGAAACGCGTTTTCTCCGCTTTCGGGCAACGCGACACTGCGGGGACGCCGACCGCATTAAATCAACGCACTCCATCGCCCAATTTACGCGGAAAACGGGGCAACAGGACGGAGGGTCCGCTCTCGTGCGGCCTCAGCGATTCGCATTCCGAGCAATTGAAGACCGTGGGGATATTTCTTTTTTTTTATGACGAGTGTTTTATTTCTGTTTGCCCGGACGGATTACAGATATAATTTTATTGCCTCGCCAGGATCTTGATCCTCACAGTTCGTCGGTTATAGTCGTCTGAAACCCGTCGTATGCCATCGCCAACCGCTAACTTTAGTATGATTGAAAAAGTTCCATATGTCTCCTTCGCTTAACATAAATATAATTGAGCAATAGCTATACATTAACTCTGTGGGTCAGAGGACTTTGTGAGCCATAACCCTTACCAATCAAGCATTCATCCCGAACAATTTCACATCGCTCCTGGATGGTTTTGATTCGATTGCTATGGAGATGAACTTGCTTAAATAGTTGCGCTTTTATTGCTCTGATGCCTTTTGGAAAGGTTTTTGTGCTGGAAGCTTGCTATCATTTGAGCTGAAATGCGTGTGGAAAATTGAAAAGTTGGGTTTTAACTTCAACTTTATCTAATATTAACCATTGCGAAATTAGACCGGCTTCTAAATGTGGGACCACACTATGGATTATCTCCAGGACAGTGGACCGCACTAGGATTACTATGAGCGTAGTGTGGAATCGGGAATGAGTTACATATACGGGTACCCTGCAAGCCGCCTGAAAGGCGTGTGGCAGTGAATGATCAGAACACCAACATTTACTAGTAACCTATTATCATGGAATTATATAAGATGAACTGATATTTGTTTATTGCGTGGTATTGTCGGTGGTGTTATTGTGGTGGCGAATGGTTCGAGGAGAGAATGAATTCTTAAACATATCCGTGACAATGTCTATTTTTCTAATTTTTTCCGGGTGATCGACCTTCTAATATACCTTGGCGTCCAAATAATTTTCTTTGTGTGTCTGAATAAAATTCAAGTGTCCTGCAGCTATCTAAAGGCCAAAGCCTCACTTGCGCTCTTCGCGGCTCTATAGACTGCCAACCTAAGCTTACCAAACCCTGTTACATTACCCTTCTTACCGAAGCAGTTATTCTCAAATCTCGCGGATCTCCTCTGTGCTCTCTTCAAATTCCTTTATCAACCCCTTCTCAGATGGATCCCAAATACTTGCTACATCCTCTCCCACACCCCAAATGTGGTTAACCATTGCAAGGGAAACAGCGCGCCTTCCAACACTCTCTTTTCACCTTCGAACTGCTCACCTAAGGGAACAAAGTTTTTTTCAACGCGGTCCCGCGTATGCCTCGTATATGTGTGTTCCATGAAATATTTATGAGTTGTGGCTATTTAACTCGGCTCTTCTAAAATTTCGTATCTGGTCAGGCCCTGAGAAATGGCTGGAATAATTTTTATCTCAATTCATTTCCTTAAATTTTCAAAACAATTTCATGTTGGAAAAAAAGGTTAAAAGAAGTCGCAGCTTTAAAGATTTCGAGGAAACGAAATGCTTTGAAATAAACAGGCACGTAGGCTAAATGATTGAAATCAAAACACTGTCACCAATAATCTACCGTTTCGTTTCAAGATGCACTGGTCAGTTTGTTCGCATCCATTTTTCAGAATCTATACTTTAAAAAAATTAGGTATAATTAATCAAGTGCCCGCCAAAAATGGCAGTCAAATCCATTTATTCGATTAACGCTATCGAAAGAAATCATCTCCAATTTCACCTCCAACCCACGCCTACATTCAAATTGGCGGTTTCTCTTTCATTTTGGAAATGCAACAAAGCATTTGTAATATAATTCCGAAAGGTATGTTTAATTACAACTTTTCAACAGTAGTCCATTTAATGTCCCGGTCTCAAACACAAGTAAAACTTTTGAACAGCTTTTCTTAGTTTTATGCACAAAAATAACGTTTTGCGGTCCCAGGTCATTGCTCCGAAAACGGCCCGCCCAGAAATAGGCCTGCGCCGGAGAAATTGCCTGAGCCTAGATGCAGACGCAGAGGTGGCTGCGCTAAGCCATCTTTTACAAGAATCACTTGAAAACCTCTTTCTGAGATTATCCCCATCGCTACTTTAGTCTCTCCAGTACTTTACCTCTCCTAACAGGAAGGTGAAGAGAAGGTAAAGGTGCTAAAGCTGATACACTAAGCTGTTAGCTTTAGCACATCAACTAACAATGCCTTTGAATTAATTTACAATCTTCCAGAAAGAATCCTGGAAAATATTTGGAGACTTAAAAACTGTAAAATGAAACTATAAAATATTGAATCATAAAACTGTTTTCTCTTATGAAAACTGATCACTAATTATTAATTAAAGGAGTCGTAGAGATAGTTTTAAATATGACGGTACTGCTTTACCACTGTGAATATACCACAGTAGTCAAAGAAACTAGCCCCACTAAGTACTGGACACAGTGAAAGGTTTAATTACACAACATTTCAAATTTCATTTCAAATAGGACAATGAGCGATCATCAAGTTAATTTTTTGACTACGTTTGTGTAACTCCCTTTTTGAATTGAAAGTACAATATCAATTTTATAAAACTACGTAAAATGTAACCAATCAAGGGCTCAAGGCATTTAGATTCCTAACCGTAAGAAGTGAAAACCCTAGAAGCGTTATGCATAGATCTTAATTCCTCGAATAACAGCGAACCTAAAACAGCTAATAGTCGGGAGAAGGAAAAAAACGAAATACTGCCTGAAAGTGGTAGAAATGCAATCGCTTAACTGCAGGGGGTAGGTACTTTGAAATGTATTCTGGTGCTGATGGTTTTTCTTGAAAAACTGTGCTTAGCGTAACCGCTTAGGGTAATAGAATGGAGCCTGGGATACCGGCCTAGACCGAATCGTCATCATGGTCTGGGTCCTCCGAATCCCTTAATCGAATACTTTGCCGAGCCGAGGAGGGGGCGTAGGCACTGTGTGAGAGGGACGTGAGCCCGCGGAGGGTGGCCGATCTCCTCCCGGGGATCCATTTCGGCGGGGGAAGAAGTGGATTTGCGGGGGGGACGGAGGATCGACGTCAAACCCGCATGACGATTGAATCATGAGTCGCAAGATGGAGCCGACCCCTCCTCTTCTGTCTGAGCTGACTCGTCCGCGTGGGCCCAATCGAGCGAGGAATGAGCCGGCCCCACGGCCACACACGCCCACGCGCGCGAGCGTGCGAAAAGAAGGGGGAATGCGCGGGAAGAAGGAAGGCGCGGGGGGTCCAGGCTCGATCGCCGCCGAGCCGGCTCATCTCTGACTCTCTCGAAGACGTGATGCTCGGATCCAATTCGGGGGCACGCAGTGCGACCCGCATCGCAGTGTGAGTTTACTCCATTGGGCGCGGCATTTTTGGTATTTTTGAGGGACGCCGATTTGAATCCCTCCTCCTCGTCCTCTCGACTCCGTGAAGATCGGGTGACGGGGGGTAAAATACACCAAAAGTGGAAATTTTGCGTGCCGAAAAAAATCAGAGAAAGAAATAGAAAATCATCTTACTTACAAGCATAAAACACTGTGGATATTGATTGCTACTAAGTAACCGGAAAACTTTATTTACATATTTTCATTACCCTTGACAAAAATAACGAGAGAGGTGTAATGAAATTTCTAGACGAACTTGATCACAAGCAACATGGAATTTAAATATTTTAAAACATCTAGTGATAATACCGCTGAATACAGATAAATTACAGGGTAGAGCCCAAAATGATTCCGCGATCCCTAGTGCAGATGAGGAAACAGATGGCAGAGATATTTAAGATTGAAGAGCGTTCATCAAACACGGTTTACCACCCCATCGACTCAGGATTTCGATTATATCGATATTTAATAATTAAGGAATATAGAAAAGGCCAAATTTGCATAGCAATGCAGACAAATGACCTGGCAGTGGTTGGAAATCGTAATGCGACATCGCACGAGCGTCGCATTGGATGTAAAATCGCAATTTCATGCAATATAACTCACTCTCAGTCAGTCTTGCGGTAGAGAGCAGAGCAGATGGGGAAGAAGAGGGGGAAGGACACGGGGGGAGGTAGAGGGTGGGGAGGGGAGGGTTGGGGTTTAATACCCCCGCTTTCATCCGATCTTAACGACGGTGACTCACTAACCTCTAATGCGCCGACCCGCATCTCTCCGCCATTCCTCCGTCTTCCCCGGCGGGGGCAGCGCCGCAGTCGCCGCCGATGTCGCCGCTGGTCCCTCCCGCTCGCGTCCGAGCCATTGGGTCCAGGAGATGACCTGGAATTACTCCTCCACACGGCCCTCCCCTCCTCCCGACGCCAGAGAATGCGAGGCCTCTTTCCCCCCCGGGGTCCAACCGCCGCCGCCGGCCGGTCCAGTGAGTAATCTCGGTCGGGCAGATGTCCGCTCCACCCGTCGACGGTTCCTTCTCCGGATGAACACCGCGACTCGGAAAATTTGTCCCTGTGAATTGATAGATGCGTGATAAATTTGTTCCTTCGCGTTGTCTGTGAAGAGCCTACGGATGAAATCATCTTAGCTGATGAGTCTTACATTGAAAGGAAATGCGTATTTTTAAAAATTTAATTTAATTCTTCAAAGAAAGATATGAAAGTGACCAAAGCTGTGGCCAACCATAGACAAATTACTCCATGTTTCTTATCACATTTATTTCAATTGAGTTGCCCACATGTTATCTTAATTTGCAGAAATATAAGGACGTGTAAGTGACATCCTTCCCTTAAATGAATATTGAATATTTATGACTCTGGACTATCATTTCCTTAGTAATATTTTTAAAATATTAAAAACTAAATAATAGCGAGCAATTGATAACCTCCAATTTGTATTTTAAGCAAACAAATACTTAAATTTATTCTAAAATTCAAAAAGAAATGAGATTTCATTGAAATCTAAACAAACACCCGGTCCTTGCACCAAATAATCGAAAGTTTAACATTAAATCTTAATATTATACCTATCTGTCTATGGGGGTTGATAGGCATACACGTTTTTCAGATTCCAAATAGCTTGGGGTATGAAAAGTAGTCTTTATGGCTCAGTAGGACGAAGTATTTTTTTCGGTATTATATTCAAACGTCTTGAGATTCCAACACAGTCAAATGCAATACAAACAGCATAATAATAATGATGATAACAATAATACACAGTCTAATATTAGATTGGTTCCACCTCATGGTAAACATTTCACATTTTTTTGGTAATATTGGTGAAAAGTAGAAATAAGCAGAAGAGGTTTCCCTACCTTTATTCGTTTAGATATCGTCTGAAAATTGTTAACAATTGCCATAGTAGAGGTCACATAAGTTCATAACGCAGAAAAGCACGAAGAAAAATGCCAGTGCAATTTAGGGTAGGTGATCCGGCAGGCCCGTTATGGACGAGGTTTTCGACATCATCATCATTCGACGACATCAGAGCCCGCTGAGCAGTGTGCAAGGCGTGGTAGACGTCGTCTCCAAACCTCGGCCGGGGGAAAAACGGAACGCAATGGAAAATGAGGGCATTCATCGGAATGGCATTTGAACTATTCAAAATTTCGATAACTTCCAAATTTTCTCACTTGCATCCTTTACATTCAAAAAGTAGATGGAAATAATTTTACCAGTTTTCTTCTTTTTCCCAATCTATATATATTATAGGTTCCTTTACGACTGTCATGCAATTTTTTGCTCTATATTTATAGTCTTGTTATATGTCTTGGGGGTTAAACTAAAGCTATTTTACAGTAAAGCCCGTCTTCAATTTCTGACAGGAAACAGCATCGTCAGTGTAGAAGATTGCATGGAAGAATGTTTCCAATTTTAAATCCTAATTCTTGATATTGCCATTCTTGTTAGGGAAAAAATCTTTCTTTTATGATACCTTTACCTATGAAAGATAACTTGTACCAACGTGATAGTGCATCAGCCGTCGTGATTGAAATTCTACTTATTAAGCTAATATCTTCGCTGACACAGCTCACGGCCTAATATTATAAAAATTAAATATGAATCATGCCATTACATACGATTATGCATATAACAATTTGTAATTCTGCATTGAAATATGAGTAGAACATGTCAAGATAGGGCTCATAACTTGGAATGCTGAGTTTTTGAGGCTCCAGTCGTGTCAATAATCTGCGGGAATTCAAATTTCGGTGAAGGAAGGTTTCCTAAATTAAGTCGATTTCTAACTGGCCAAAAGTACAAAATATCATTCACGTAGTGGAACCACTAAAAATCATTCTTATTTATAGGGTGATTTGACACAAAAAGAGTGTGTCGCGAGTGATCTCTAAACATACCTGCTTCAATCGAGGACAATGGGGATCCCATAGCGAGGCAATGATTCAGGGGTAAATATTAACTTCCATTAAATAGAAAATAATTTTGTTCTACATAAACATCCAGCAATTTCTTAGTCACTTAAAACAAGACTGCTGCAATAAGGTGTTTTCGACAGGATGACTTGCTGAATCACCAGCTTACAGAGCAAGGACGACAGGCGTAGAACTGACCAGACGTGTTGAAAACCAAAATTGAAGGGAGAGACCCTGAATTCCGTCATAAAGACAGCACGTGGTGCACGAAAGTGCATCGCACTAAACCAACTATTGCCCATTTTGGTCGTGGGGTTGGGTAGGGCAAGACTGTTTTCGATGAGTAGACTACTTCTCGTGATGAGTTCTTGGTTGTTACTAGAAACGGTAACAAGCGAAGAGAATTACGGACACAGAAAACCTTACCCATAATTTGCCTACTAACTTGCATATCCTGAATAGCACACGCATATTTCTTCTCGGCGTTGTACGTGCACCTAAGCACTCTCGTGCTATTTTTCACTATTTTGCGTTTTTCACGAAAAAAACAGGGAAACCTCTTCCACTTATTTCAACTTTTTACCAAGATTGCCTACCCAAAATTGTGAAATGTCAATCGCGAGGAGAAGCCTCAATATGTTTGGCGAAAATTCCGAAAACATTCCTGCGTCCTATTGAGCCATAAAGACACTTAAACAATTTTTCCAGCAATTTAAAAAATGTTTTTTGTCGATCACCCCTAATCCACGTACGTATAATGAAAACTGTGATCCAACTGTGATCCCTGTCACAAGAAAGTGGATGGTTGCGTCATTAGTGAAGTTTGAAATTTATATTTTCACCTGGCTTTCAGCTTAATGCTCACTTACATTTTATAATCGCCAAAAATTGTTCAAGGTATTGCTGAACAACCTGCATATATAGTTGATGCTAATTCAATGATACATTTAAAAAAAAAGTCGAGATTTTAAAACAGCCACCTCCAATATCTATGCTCAGACATTTCCGACTTTTTCCTCAGCTTTCCAAGGAAATAGCTACAATGAATAGTGTAGCCTCAAAACTTTGCTTAAATAACATTAACTATGACAACTTAGAAATAAGCATTCGATTTATTTCCTTTTTCATATTTTTTCGTTGATTCTATGAATATCACAGGCAAAACGTTTTGACTGATCTATTTGAAAAAATTAATTTTCCATTGGTTAATTACCAATTAGAAGATAAATCCTTCAAATTATTCGAAAATCAAATGCTTAAAAAAAGTTCTATTGATGACTCTCTATGATGGTCTGGGAACTGCTGGTCGATTTATACAACGCTTGATTGCGCCCTCCGCTACTCGGCACTATTACCTGCCCGACGCAGAAATTTTCGCGCTCCCTATCCGCGGAGAAATTATGCCCTCATTTCCGCTGCCTCTCCATCTCTTGCTGTGCCACCGAATGTTCTACAGTACTGCGCATTTTCTAGACCTTCGGAGTTGTTCTTGGAGTATTATTGTTATAGTATGAATACATGAAGGTTGTAAGAATGAGAATAAGAACGCGTTGCTGAACATGAAATTGAGCAACTCCTATTTTCAAATCCTAATTTGATACAGAAACACTCTTGAACCTATAGGGCCCCACTAGTTCACAAAGGTGGCAACATTGTAGCTCTTGGCACGGTAAATTCAATTCGAACGCGACGGCTGTGTGACGGAGAGAGGGAAGGAGAGAAGAATGGGTGGACAATCTTCGCTCCGCCCAATGGTCACCGTAAAGGATATTTACAACGCTGTCGGATTTTAACTGTAGGGATACCGGATTCAATACACTCAGATGCGGAAAAAATCTGCATACGAAATAACGGTACGTTAGGTAAAATTATTCCGTAAATACCTTTCAAATAATCGATGGTTAAATCATTCCTTATAGAACACAAAACCTCGGATTTAAAAAATAGCGACGAGTCTATAATCATATGATTAGGCATTATGCATAAGCATTCGTATATTTTATGCATAGGTATTTATAAAAACACGAACAGGTAGGAGATCTCTTCATCTGGGGTTCTATCTTCAAATTGCAAGACCTCGCTCTTGCCTTGTCCCTGCTACAAAAGTTATGGGAAAAATTTATTCCCAAGTATTCGAATTTTTAAAAGATTAAAATTTCAGGAAAGTTGAGAATAATTAAATGAATTCTTAACTGCCTAATTTCTCTCGTGCTTATGCATTAATTTATTAATCGGCATGAAGCAGAAATTACATCACAACTTCCAAACGGCATATTTAAATATGTATATATTTTTTTTTATCCAAAAGAGATAGTAAAATTGCGTAACCATCCCACACGGATAGTAATACACTTGGGTTACTGATTTAATCGCATATGCACACAATCATGAAGTTAAATTTATTCCATTTATGTATGCGTTTGGAGAATCTCTAAACATACCGAATTCTGAAGTTGAAATTTCAGAGCCGAAGATTTTCCACTCTAAAAATATGTCCCCGAATATATGAATTTTCAACTAATATACTTAAAATTTTAATCATTTCGTGACTTGTTAATCAAAAATTTCGTGCGCCTAGCCTCTGGTTGGAGAGTTCCCGGTTGAAATCCTTGTGATTCGTGTGTTCATTCCCTGCTTTACACATACCTGTTGTATGATTTTCTGAGCACTAAGTCTTCCCAGAATACCGCAGACTAGGGTAAAGAAACTGGCCGCCGTAATATGTGTGAATTTTACACTCCATAGTTCTTTGCAAAGATCATCTTTAACATCACCCATCAAAGCGTTCTAAGGGTCGAATACTGTGGTTTTATCGTCTTCAACACAACGTGGTCAATGAAGATGTTCTCACTACTTTACCCTTTTCCTTCTTGCCGGAAGGGCTAGCCTAGCGGAAAGCTGAACCGTTTTGTAGCCTCAATCGTACGAGTTAATGGAGGCTGTAGATGTAGGAGGCTGTAGAACTCTTAAATGGAGGCTACGGCCATTATGAATCCTATGAAAAAATATAGTCAAATCTGCATCACAATGAAACATAGCATTCCCCTCACTATACCATTTCTGCTATGAGAGGGCAAATATTAAGGGGGCTGGGTTTCCGTCTGGAGATATTCCTTGGTTTCCTCGGTCAATGAATACTCTATAGTTCACTAAAATAAGGAACGGGATTCGAGTGTGCAAAGAGCTTCTCACAAACTATTTGACTATTATTCTTAGCTATGTCCGATTGCCAAGGGCACCTCGGCACTATATTGCTACCAAGCTGCCATGCAAATTATAACCTTTCATAAAACATTCACCAAACCTCAAAATATTTGCATAAATATTAAATCAAATCAGGTTAAAATTTAAAAGTGTCAAATTTGCAATGCATTTTCCATTAAGTAGCCATATATTCTGAAAAATTCGCGAGACGAAGAAGCAAATCGGTTAGCTTCCCACAGACGGGAAGGGACAAGTAAATAGATCACTGCATGGCATAAATGTACAAAATAAATAGTTTGTATCTGTGATTTGACGTATTACAATATAGAGTTTAATGGTGACGGAGAGAAGAATGTTTTTTTATACGTGCACATAATAAAGGCCATTTGGTTGAGGAGAGCGAAAGCCACATTCCCCTCCTATCCCCCTCAACCGTCATCTCACCATTAGCGACCGGTAGTTCTCATCAATGTCACTTATTACAGGCGGCTAATTGGAAATGGAGAGGAAAAACAAGGATAGGAAGAGGGACCATGAGGACCACGATGCTTTTGCTTCATCCTGTTCCCGAGGAAGAACGCCCAAGTGATCCCGCTTTAATGTCGCATCCCGCGGGAAGCCGAAATCAACTCTTTAAGCTCCCTTCACAAGATGGCGGAATGCAGCCGAAAAATCAGTCGCTACTGCAATGTAGAGCCCCCGGCTTACGCCTCCCTCCCACGTGGGGAGGTATAAATCCACAGCGACAATCCGATCTCCGCGCTTGCTGCCTGTTTTCGATTGGAAAATAAGATGATACGGATCACTTTTCATCGTCCCTCCATTTATTCTCGCCTCATTCACGTGAATATCAAACAGTAGGCATGAATTGATCGTCGGAGGGAGCATTTATCCGAGGAGAAGATAGGGGTGGGGTGAGGAGAAAGGACCGCCTAGTTTCCCCCGCTCGCTCCATCGCTCATTTTAAATGAAAACTCAGTCGAACGAGGATAACATTGACATTGAACACATCAAAAGCAATTACTTCTGCCATTACGACGGTACTAATTCGAGATAGTGCGCTGGTGATGAATGGCCTACATAAGAATATTATGGCTCCGACTGGAATCTGCTTATTTAGAAGCTGAAACGGCGTAAAATTTACGAAAGCCAATAAGTTCTCTGAAGCGC
>LYUA01000334.1:830422-841183 GCA_002093875.1 Calopteryx splendens
CTCGAGGGGAATGGCGGCTTAGTACCAGCATTCTCCACCCCGGGCGCTCCTCAGACGAAGCCGAGCGTAGCACGCGGTCCTCGAAGCCAACCCCACCCATCCCGTCCCCAGCCCGCACCCTCACCCCCCTCCCTCCGCACCCACACACCCCACTTCCGCTCGCCGGTTTCTCCACTCCATATATCGGGGGATTATAGGGCCCTTGGTGGGTGAGGGGTGGAAGTGAGAGAGGGGGTGAAGATTCCGGAAACCGGGGAAAATACCCCCACACGCGAGTGAAATCCATCGCATAGCTCGGAAAATATTTCGCGTTCGTGCCCACATTAACCTGCATCAATGCCCGATTCCTGATGCCCACACCTCGAGGCACGCGCACGTCCAAGTCAAATTCTATGGTCGATTGTCGGCAATATAGACTGTCCTCATTGGAGGGTGGTTGGAGATGACTGTTTCAAGATGAAGAGTGAGATATCACCGGGTTCATAACTGTGACCGCTAAAATTTTTTAATGCAGATAGTTTATTTTTAACGGCATCCATATTGATTGTAAAATGAAACTTGAAAATTAATCATTTAAGGAGAAATATTCACTCCTTCCTTGTGATAATATTCTCCCTCCTTCCAACCTCCACCCTTACCTTTTGTATTTAAGGATCATTGAACTCCTTTGTCAACTCTTTTACTTGTCCCTAGATAATTATAAGAATTCATTGAATACTGTCGGGTCTTATCAATAAAAAATTATGGAAAATTCAGTTTTTTCATATAATGAATCCATTCCACGAATTTTACCCACAAACAATACGACATAGAAATCAACCGGCATAAATAACAGTTTTATATTTAAATTATTTTTTTAATTCTGATAATCTGGACATCCTTGTGGGCATAGTTTTGTGATCGATATCTTTAACAAATGCTTTCACATATAGAAACCTTCATGCATAATTTTTTATTTTCACAATCTCTATTAATTGTTTATGAAAAATTTCTCCACCAACCTGCAGCAAAAATATCTATAGGTACCAACCAATTTTTGTCATCGTACGATGAATTTCGTAACTGTAAAATATTTATTTATCAGTGAAGGTTTAACAATGTGACTGAGTGTTATTTATGTAATTTATGTCATTTTGTCCATCTCCATTTCTATGCGTTTGATACCTACATACGGTTCGTCTTTAGAAACCCTCTTCAGCACTCCTTTAACGGTGGGCTCCGAAGGGTGGCTTTATATGTATGACACTGCTTTTGGTTGGATGTTGCGATAGAGAAATTATACCGAACAAATGAGATAAGACTTTTTAGATAGAAGAAGATTTTCTGAAATAAGATTCTGAAATAATCTGAAATAAATTATGGATGGTGAAGAGAATCCGTTTAAGAACATTGAGGTGAAGATTGCAGTGTACTTCGGACGTCACAGTAATCAACCCGAAGGTCGGTTGTGTAGGTGAGGGTAGAGCTCGCCTACAAGCCAAGGGCGTAGGGGCGGGGCGTAAGCCCGGCGTGAATTGAGTAAGCGGCGTATGAAATTCGCACATCAGGGTAGGGTGGCCAGGCCCTTTCCCTGTACCGCCTGTGGTATCCTGGGATGACCTAGAACCCTAAAAATATTACACAGCTTGGGTGAAGCTGAGGGTACCAAGAGACGTCACCCGGAATCGAATCCGGGCCATCCGGTTAATAGCTCTGCGCTTTACCTACTGGACTACCGCGCCCCATTACCTTAGATATAGAAATGGAGTAAGATCGATGAAAATAACTTGGAATAGAAAGTGCTAAATAGCAAACTAGGAAAAGCCTACGGAAAATGAAGGGAAAACACAGCTTCCATAATGGATAAAATCCATGCAGAATCTTTCAAAGATTTGGAAAAATATCAAAAGAAAAATTTCATTCGCAATATTTATTTAACAAAGGAAGTTGGCAATAATACATTTTTCGTTCGATATTAATCCCGTCTCAGAAAATTATAAATTAGTATGCATGAAGAGACTATAGAGGCTATAGGACCATAAGTTTAATTTCATATGCGGCAAGGGTAGGTATAACCAAAATCCGTCAGAAGAATATTGCATATTAGAGAAAACAATTACCTAGACAATGACCTATTTATGTTCATGTAGAGAAGAAAGCCATTTCAGGATTGAGTTCATTAATATAGAGGATGATGATGATGATATTCCAAGATGATTTCGCGAGCTTCGTGGATTTCGAGACATTTTACTGGGTAGAGTGAACTAACTAAATGAAACTGTAGGTGTGAGTTGGCTGAAAGGATAGACTTATTTGCAATCTCTTTATGAATCAGATAGCACAAATAAGGAGAATAGGGGAGGTCAGAGATGCTAGACAGAGTGTTTCCATATCACCAGTGCTTTCTATTTACTAGCCGAGAAAATTTTAAGGGTGGGATGTTAGGAGTTGGACATGAAGGTGGATGAGGAGATAATTAAATTAGGTTTGTACATGATCAAACACTACCTAGCCATACAGTAATAGCATTACAGTTGATATTGAGTGGACTACAGGACTAATCCATGAAGTGTGTATTACTCCTGTAGTGCACTCAATGATAAATAGTGCTGTACAAGTTTCTTCAATTTGACTCCTGTATTACGTCAGTGGCATCCGTTTGCAAGTTGAGAGATTTTCAGTACGCCTACGGCAACTGGTCACTTTCCGCAGTGTTTCCTCTCATTAGAGAACAGGCAAAAATCACATGGATTAGGTATGGACAAGTGAGGGTGAGGAGCATACTTCACATTGATTTTCGAGATATATTTCTTCTTCTTTGGTCAGCAATCCGTAGTTTGATTTTCAGCAGTTGTTTTTGTTCTTTACTTCTCTCGATCTTGCGCCAATCTATTCAACTCCCGGTAGGAATGGCAGCTCATATCCTTAACAATTTGATCTATGCACTCCTTTCTGGGTCTCCCTCTCGCATTGGTAACATTAATTGAGCCCTCCAATAACAATTTGATAGTCCCTCGTGCCTTAAGATGTGGCCTATCCAGGGTTCTCTTTCGCATAATGTTCCATAGACACGGCACTTCCTCAGCTCTCCGTAGTACTTCTTCTTTGGTTCTCCTGTCTACCAACGATATCTTGACGATTCTCCGGTAGCACCACATCTCAAAGGCCTCTCTAGAAGTACTGTAGATCCTAGGAAATGCCATTTTGGCCGTAGAATTAATTAAAGGAAATTCCTGACGTTCACTTCCCCGTGGTAGAGAGGGGGCAACGTTTGCTAGACAAGCGGCCAACGACGCAGGGACCGAATATCTCCCGGAATAAGGACACCCCTTCTAAAGGGTGCCAACAGCCTCCCCGAGGGTGGATGAGCGGATAGAAAGTAGGGCACTCTATTGCCCTTGGTGTGGGAAACTACTTCTAAAGGTGGATGAGCCTAATAAGGCCAATAAGGATGTGAAAGGTTTAGGGGAAATCACCGCATTAAGGATCCACAGGATATGTCAGGCAACAACAGTTGATGGATTTAAATTCTGGATGCTCTAGTAAAACAATCCGGAGGTAAAGTGTCGGATCTCCGAACGGGGACTCCTTGAGTTTTCCCTTTGAGGAAAAATGCCTATTATATACCGCAGAAGAATTGTAACATGGACTGTCCACACTTTGCTCCAAATCGGAAAACTTGAAAACCTGAAAATTGAGATGACTAAGACGAAAATAGATATTTTAAGAATGTGTGAAATGAAGTGGCCCAACAACGGTGATTCTTAAGTGAAGGTTATAGGATTAACCAATCAGGAACCATAGAAAACAAACCAGTCAAGGAGGTGTTGGAGTGGTGCTGAGCAAGGGAATGGGAATAAGAGTAAATGGGTATAATTTTTTTTAATGAAGTCAAAGAGCGAAAATAGTCAAAAACTGACACCAAACCCACGGAGGCTGTGATAATACAGACATATAATACAGATAATACAGATATGCCCACATCGAATCAGGAAGAGTAACAGTTGAAAGAAGCATATGAAGAACTGTCGAACGCCATAAAAGGAATCAAAGTTTATGTTCATCTGTCGGTAATGAGTGACTAGAATGCTTTCGTTGGAGAGGGAACTTATGGCACGGTGGTACGCCCTCATGGACTTGGTGCAAGGATTTAATGTAGAAACAGACTTGTAGAGTTCTACATCAGTGACCAGCTTGTAGAGGCTAATACATGGTGTCAACATTATCGGATACGACATTACACTTTGAGAGCACCTGGTGATTATAAGCTTAATCAGATAGACCTCATTCTAACCATAATTCTGATTTAGGAATCAAATTAAAGATTTCAGAGCGTAATCTAATCCTGATATATATTCTGATCACAACTTAGCTATGAGTGAAAGCCAACTCAAGTTCAAAAGTTTGGAAATGACAAAAAAGCTTGCGATGTGGAATCCTGAAAAACTTAAAAATGAAAACATGAAAACAACATCATTCTCTGTTAAAACAGATGAAAATGTAGCTATTAAGCCAGGCATATTTGCTGAAAGTAAATGGGACATCATCAAAACGGGGATGACAAAGGCCGCAGATGAGATACTTGGAAAACAAAACGTTAGAAAAAACAATGAGCGGATGGCTGACGAACTAATACCAATGATCGAGCAAAGAAGGTATTTGGAAAGTGTTACATAAGAAGAGGGTAAGCAGGAGTAAAAAAAAATAAGTAATGCAGTAAATAGGAAGGCAAGAAAGGCCAAAGAAGAATTCTTGCAAGACAGATGCAAAGAAGTTAACGACCTCATGAAGGCTGGTAACTTTGAAAAGGCTTATTAAACAGTGAAAAGGATCTTTGAAAACCGGTGGATAAAATGCAATTCCCTATTAAAATAAAACAATACAATGGTCTATGAACGAGAGGAAATAGCTGAGATGTGGAAACTATATTTGGAATATCTCTATGGGTTAGACGGAGACCCAATTGGGAATGACATGATTGAAGACGAGAGGTTCGTAGATCAACATGAATTAGGCGAGAGTATTCTGCGTGAAGAATTTGGCTACGCAGTTAGGACCATGAAAGACAAGGTCGCAAGCATTGACGTGCTTCCTGCTGAGCACCTGGTGATCGTATAAAGAATATTTTATATCAGCTGTTGCGTGCTATCTATGACACCGAAAAACTGCCTGAAGATTTTTTAAAGTGTGTCATTGTACCAATACCCAAAAAACCCACAGCGAAAGGTTGTCAACAATATCGCACAACTTAGTCTTGTCTCTCATGCCTCCAAAATACCTACTAGCAGAATTAATCCTGAGAAGGATAGAAGGTAAGATTTAGGACATGCTCAATGAAGATCAATTTGGTTTCAGTAAGGGAAGAGGCACTTGTGAAGCGATCTTGGCATTAAGACTGGTGATGGAAAAGAGAGCTCGAAAGATTCAGGGCACCTTTATTGCTTCTATAGATATCGAGAAGGCTTTTGATCGTGTGAAATGGCAGCAGCTGTTTCAGATGCTAAGAGAGGGAGGAGTAAAGTAAAAAGACAGTAGGATTGTATGGCATTTGTACAAAGATGAACTAGCTGTTTGTTGTATGATGCGGGCCACACCTGCGAGAAGCTAAGATAAGACAGGGAGAGGTGCAGGGTTGCTCTTTATCTCCACCATTGTTCAATGCATAAATTGATGCGAGCCATGGATAAAGCACGAGAAAGAATGGGAGAAAATGATGGAATATGAGTGTAAGGCAAACATATAGATATGTTACGATTTGCGTGCGATGAATCTGTTTTAGCTGAAAGCAAAGAACGCCTAGCATAGGTAAATATTGAGAGAATTGGAGGCAATTCTCAAAACGGAGTATAACATGAACATTAATAGGGAAAAGGCAAAGAATCTTGTAATAAGCAGGAACGAGACGAAGGCCGAAATTACTCTAGATGATCCAAGACTTGTAACAGTTCAGGAGCTCAAGTACCTTGGAAACAAAATTACATCAGATGGTCGAAGTGTTAAAGCTCTCATTAGTAGGATTAGCCAGGCCAAGGTGGCTTTTAATAAAGAAAGAAAAGTCTCCTCACATCAAAGAACATCAAATTGAACTTAAAAAATACCTCCTGGAGACCTTCGTGTGAAGCATGTTACTTTTTGGAAATGAAAGATGAACTCTTGGCACAGATGGATGAAAGAGAATTGTGATATATTTCACAACAACATTAGCGATCTGAGGCTGTGCATTATCATGGTGTAGTATTAAGGCTGTTGCTTTCAAATGTGGCTTTTTGCTATTGATATGGCTTTGGAGAATCTTCAGTACATGCGACTACTATGCTAAATTTACAGTTGTGTGGGCTGATACAGCATGCTTATACACCATTCCCTAAATACCTATAAAATATGTTACCATAACTTTCTCACCAGGAGCCACTTGAGCTTTTTTGGTTTTGGTGATACCGGAGATTTCCACACAGATCTTTGCTGTTTGCCCTCATGATCAAAATGATATAGCCGAGTTTTATCAGCAGTGATTAGCTTTGAAAGAAACTCCTAACCTTTCTATGACTTATACTGCGAACATACCAGCACGCGAACGTTCTGTTTGTCGAATATGAGCAGTCACGGAACCCACTGCATACAAGCGTCTTATGTGCAATTTTCCTGTTACCATTGTATGAGATGTAAAAATTCCTAATATAAGGAAGAATAATTGGTAAAGGGGAAGAGAATAGATGGAAAGCATGAATGCTGATTAAAAAAATATGAAGACATGGAGATTATAATGTAATACAAACAAGAATTTACGGTGAAGGAAATTAACAACCAGTTTTTTAGAGATCATGTAAATCTTACCTCTTATCGGGAGACTTCCAATGGCGATAACGACGATCAAATGTATAAAAACAACTCCGTGGATAAAATGACCTACTTTGATCGGAAAGGGTAATTGATTTTTTCTTTATTAGTTTCAAAAAGTTGAAGGAGAAATTTATCTTAAACAAAATTTATCGTGCGTCGTTTTTTGTAAAATAAAAATGCATACGCACTTTGCATTCCAAAACAGCAAAAGATCATTTGCTCAAAAAATCAAAGCAAGACTTGTTTGCATTTTCCAAGATATTTAAATGCTAGGATGAAATTGAAGGAAAACTTTCACTCCTGAGTACAATCTGCTGGCTGAAAGTTCATACGCCCTTGGGGGTAGAGTAAGAGGTCACGCCCTCCTAACCTATTTCCTGCTAAAAAATAAATCTATTTCACTCCCATTGATTTATAATTGCTTAAATTAAAACTGACACATCCTTTTGCCCTGGAGATAACTGAGCATTAATCCAGCGCACACTTCAGTCATATTTCTGGTGATGATTGAGCCTTGCTTTAGCTCTGACAATACTAATAATGAGTTAGAAGCTGGTTCACGCCGGTTACTTTTTATCGAAGTTCCTATGTGACTCCACACTCTCGCAATTTCCACACCATTGATAGCCGTTGCTAGTCTTGATAGCTCCAATCAATTCTTCTTATTTGACTGATTTTCACAATTCGATCATGAAAGATTATATTAGTCAGCATAATCTTTATTTTTGAGGTCCCTGTTAAATTCAGGCCATTTAAGTTTTCCTTGAGGGGAATGTAGCAATAATGAATCAACCACGTAATTAGAAACTCTTAGAGAAGACATAATGCTTCTTCCATGACCTATTGTTTCAAGCCAAGGAATTTTCTAAATTGCACAACTTGCAATTGCCGATATTGTGCATGCCATATTCACAAACTTTGGTATGTATTTAAAAAAATGGAAGCCATAGAATAAATTTCAAAAGCCATTTCAGCCATCGGATATTAACAGAAAAAAATGAAAACACCATGGTGCATAATAACACGCCATAGTACAGTATTTCCTCTCATTGGACAATCAGATAAAAATCATTGCTAGTTTCAACATGAGATTGCACACACGTCACGGGAAGAGTACACGCTCGGTAGCATTGTTAGCAACACACGAAAAAAAAACAGTTAGTTTTAAACGTTTTAAATTTCCCAAAGTTAAAATATAAAACGCGAATTTTATATTTCAATTTCGGTCACTACGGGAAACTCCTCTCAAGCTCCATTAAAATAAACACCGAGGAGGCAAAAAGCCCCTTTTGGGACCAAATGACGTAGATAAATTATCCCATAAGTATTTGAACTCGACCATGTAATTGAACAATTACTGAACTGATTTATTATGCCCTGTAGTTCAATGGTAAAACTTTGGAGGGTGAGGAGCACTTTTTCAATCAGGGAGTGCAACGGAATTTGTTTTGTACATGCGGCTTGTGGGAGAGCGCGAAGTATACCACCCCCTCCTCCGGATGTACGAGGGGGTTGCAGTGCTGGAATAAATCTCCTAGCGCGTGAAAGTCACCCCGAGCATAATTAATTATTCAAACAATGCGTGAGGAATATGTAATGGCTCGCAATATTTCACCCAAAACATGTCATCCATTACTTTTGGATGCTTTTTTTTGCGTTCAATTGAAGAAGGGATATGACGGTCAGGTATTTTTACACCCCACAATATCAAAAACGAGGAATAACTCGTTTAAATGAAGGGTATAGAAAAAAACCTCTCGAAAAAATGCTTTTGATAGTAATTATGTTTTTTAGCATGGTGACGGCTGGCGTGGAAGGCACGAAATCGCACGTAAAGTCTAGAATATCCTTCTTCTTAAAGTAAGTAGATACCTACTCCAAGTACATGGTAGGATTCAATCCCATGAACTTTCGTGTGTTCGCCATTCGGCCTTGCCTACCAAAATAACCAGGTTGCTGTTGCTCCACCATCTCATTCGTAACCTTTAATTGAACTCGTAATCCATGTATTTTGAACTAATATCTCATTTGTAACTTAACCAAATTAAACCACACAGTAAGAAATTTTTGATACAGCACACCACGTACTTTGTTCTACGGCATGTGAAACTCACTCATCATGGTAGAGATCCCCATTTCCTTTCCCTATGACGCCTGTGGTTTTCCGGGAAACCTTGATACGCAAAAAATCACTCTTATTTAGGTAAAGCTGGGGGTGCCCGAATGTGTCACCCAGATTTGAACACGGGGTTCTTCGACCCTAATCCGAACTCCTTACTCATTGGATTACCACACCACTTGGCTTAATACCATTCAGAATACATAATTAGAGCAACTTATGCTACCTAAAATGTACGGAGGAATACCTCAAATTTAAAATATGGCAATGAGAAGATTAAAGAGAACGTGTATAATGATCCAACCAATTCTTTGATTGAACTTCAAATTCTTTCCCACTGCTGTACCAACATACTCCGAAAGGAAACCCGTTCACTCTCCCACGAAATTTCCATTTCATTCACAAATCCACTACAGAGATCCAAAAAATAATTTTTAGTAAAAACATTTTTCTTCGTCCGTTGACAAACTAACCAATGCTAACACTCAAAAATAAACACTCATTCCGATATATTTACCACGTCATTGGAATCGGCTCGGTCGATGCCATGACAAGATAAGGCAAGGTAAGCAACTTGGCGATTGGATTGCAGCGACTTGTGACGTAACAACTATGGCCCCGCCCCTTCAGCGAAATGGTAATGCGCTTCGAAGTTTATCCATTCATAACTCGGAGACTAGGTGAAATATTGGAGAACAGAAACACACAAGTATTTTTTCTTTAACCCTATACGGAAAACAGTAGAAAAAGTTGTTAATGAGCAAATAATATAGGTAACGGAACGGTCGCAGCGAGTCATTTCATTTCATTGAATTTGCCTTTAAAAAAGATTAAAAATTTTTAAAAAATTTAAAAAAGATTTCCTAATTTTGGAATCTAATACGAATACCTGTATTGTTCCATTATTTAAAATTCAAATTTTATTATTTAATTCTAGTTACTTTCATTGAGTGTCTCTTCTCTTTTGTCCATTCACACTTGAGCCAAGATTCGTAAAATATGCAAAGAAAGTCTTTGATATTCCTTCATTCTGTTATGATAAAATAAAATTCTTAAACATTTATATATGTATAGATATTGCCTCTTAAGCATAACCGATTCCTATTTTTTTCCTGTAATTTGAACTAAATCATTGTTACTGAAAACACAAAAGAAATCGACACCATGGAAATATATATCTCCGCATTTCATTTCGGAAACTATTTAAAAAAGGATTTAAAAATAAATTAAATACCATGGTTGATGGAACAAATATGTAGAGTAGGTACTTTCATGAGTTAAAAAATAGTCTAGAGCTGAAATTCTCGTGAGACTTTTAAACAATGAAGATCTTGGGTAGTACTTAGCAATTATGTATCGTGCAAGAACAAAATTAAATAATGAAAAATGGTATAAATCGTTAATAATTACAGCTTTTAATCACCCGTTTTCAGATAATCCATAAAATTTCAAGTGATTAAAAAAATAATATCAAAAATTAATCCAGAAATAGCACTCTTAATCTTATCTACTCAGTGAGTAATCTAATGATCACAGGGATTTTGTTAAGCTCCGTGGTAGCAGTAGATAGATGATACCCACTGACGATAAAGATATGCAGCGTATTTTTTAATACTTTTTTATTCACGGTTAAAAAATTCTACTCACTCATTTTCAATGTTATCTGCTTTTTGTAGATCGTGTCTAAAGGTCTCAAAGTTTGTTGTTCTATACCTGATTTCTCAAACCAAAATACCGTTCAATATCATATCTCGGAATAATACTTAATTGGAAAAGATAATGAACAAAGAACAAATCCGACAATTCAAAACACCGTTCCGCAA
>LYUA01000335.1:11632-28396 GCA_002093875.1 Calopteryx splendens
TCACCATTAGCCAACAAATGCGGTGGAAACCCGATAGCCATGCAGAGCCAGTAGTATAGACTGTTTTAGAAATTATATTACTCACTCTAACAAATTATACAATTAACTTAACTGTAATAATATCCAAAAACAAAAGACTTTAAATATGAATTACATTGTGAAATAAACTTATTCTGAACAAACCAAGATCAAAAAGAGGATAAAATAAAAAGGGTCAGAATATTCAATATAGGAGATTTCTTCTTGCGCAATTCGCCTCTCATTTGCATTTTAGCGCAACAATAATGGAGACAAGGAGTTGTATACACCTATTCTAAGTAAAAAATTCTTGGCGCGTTCAAAGAGTGAGTACTGTTTTTGTATTGCAAAACTTAACACATAGTATTTTTGTTTGAATTTATTAAATGGAAAACCTTACTTCAAACTATTTTTCGGCATAATTTTCGCCGATGTTGAGGCGCTTATCGTATCTGCTTTGGTTGTTTGCAATGTTTAAGTCAATGGAAGATCCCGCCGACTGTGAAATGCGGTCTGCTGTCCGATTTCTGAAAGCAAGAAAGCTCAACGCCGCAGAAATTAATCCGCAGATCGTTGAAATTTATGGAGACAGTGTGATAGATGAGTGATAGAATGGTTAGAAAATGGGTAAGAAAGTTCAACGAAAGGCAAACAAATGTAAATGATGAACCAAGGAGTGAGCGGCCTTCTGTTGTCCATGAAGACTTACTCAGAAAAATTTATGAGAAAAGTCGTGAGGATCGGCATATCACGATTTCCTTAATATGCGATGAATTTCCCGAAATTTCAAGAGGGCTCGTCATCATTCAAGAGGGAGTGTATGTCATCATTGGCGGTGCCAACTCTGAAAAGGGAATAAACATCCTGGTCTCCAGATACAAGTATCTCAACAACGGAAACAATTATGTCAAAAATAGTTTAAGTAGGTATGCTTTTCCATTAAAAATAAATTTAAACAAAAATACTATTTACGAAGTTATTTTTATACAAAAACGGCACTTATCTTTTGAACGCGCCTCGTACCTATTTTATACTTCATGGAAGCATGATGAATGAACAATAATTCCAATTTTCTGCGATTTTAACTAAATTTCTTGCGATCTAGGTTTCAATAGTTTTATATCATCTTCAGGGTCTGAAGATGAAGGTTGCATCTGCATTCTTGTATAGAGTTCCTGGGTTATCCACGACAGTAAGTACCGCAACAAGCCGAAGAATACACAGAATGAATTAATGTGAGATACTGAGGTAGGCAGGAGTACAAAACAATTCCTTTAAATCATATTGGCCACCACGTATGTACGAACGATCTCACGCCTTATATCGCGGATTAAGGCTTGGGAGAGGCGGGGAGATTTGGGTGAAAATTACAGGGATGGGATATAGGGTGGTCGAGATTACCAAATAAAACTTAACATGGCATAACGTAAAGAAAACCTCAGCTTTAACATCAAGAGTCTTTGTGCTGAAAATCTATACGTAATGCCGCAAAATATGTATATGAAAATTGCAACCAATGCCGATCCTGAAGTCATCGCCCGACAACAGAACAACTTGAAGTCAGTTTATCGTGCGCCTTGGGCATTTTGCGATCCAACCCACTCTGAATCATCCCTCTTGTTTGTCTTATGTCCCCAAGTGCGCAGTTTGAATGTGATAAATTTCAATGGACTTCTAACCAGCACAGTCAAAAATAATATTTTTATTTAAATAAATAAAGCGACAAAATAATAGAGTATAAAGACGCAAAATCCCAAATCTAATAGAAAAAGTAGCTTAGTCCTCAAACTTTTACTGGCTATCACACATCTGTTCATTTGTGTGAGATAAATATATAAAATAATAAAGCTTCTCAGCCGAGTGAAATTGTTTCGGTGCATAACTAGATGGATGCAATACTTATATTTTACTATAACAGCCCCATAAACAACAAGTACGTAAGTAAATATCATCTATACCTTTCTCTGAGATTTCATGTCAAGTAAGTCGTGTTTCATTACCCTTTTAAGGTTTGGAAGGGCAGCTTGTATGTTATTATTCCTGTTTAGTTAACTTAAAAAAAATCACCTTCAACAATAAGCTTAGTGTGGACCTACGACTGGTGGTTCAAATACTTATTACCGGTCCTAGACCATAGGGAAGCACTGATGTAGATGCTGCAATATTTTATTATATACCTTCACGACTTATAAGAATACACAGTTGTTTTAATACTATTCAAAACGGTTTACGTAGGATATTAAACCTGATAAAAATTCGAAAGAATCAATCTCCAGTGGCGGCAGCACAACGCCCTCTTGCGCTAATCACGACCTCTCTTGGGGTAAACATATTCGGGGGGTATGCGGAAAAGCTTGCAAAAAAATTAGGATTCATTAAAAGGGTAGAGGGTGAATGTGATGAGAGGATAAGAGAGCGATGTTATCTTTCTCTAGTCAGGCCTCTCTTGGAATATGCCTCCAGTAAATGGGATCCTTACGAAGGGGGATTAATGGCCGATTTAGATCGCATTCAGCGAAGAGGAACTTGATTTGATGTCCGAGATAGTAGCGGCCGAGAATTTGTGGAGTTCCATTTTAACATATATATATATATATATATATATGATAGTGACTTAAAAAACTTTGAGATCCACTTAGTAAATTTATTTGTTCAACTAGTTTCACTACTCTGTATCATCTTTCCCGGAGAGTACTTTCCTGAAGATGCTACAATGTAGCAAAACTAGGTGAACAAATGCATTTACTACGTGGATTCCAAAGTTTTGAAAGTCATTTTCTGATGCATTATAGAAACTACATTTTTTAAACGATCCTTTAGCAGTGTTGCCGGATTACTAAAAGAACTAGGTTGGGAATCCCTCACCGGCCGGAGTCAAACTCATAGGTTAAATTTGTTACATAAATTAGAGGCTGATTTATTTTCTGATGTTAAAAATGTTTTACTTTCTACGCCGTACTACGGTAGTTAAGATCACGAAAATAAGAACGTGTAGAACGATCAAGTGTAGAACGGTTTAAAATGTCATTTTCCCGCAAACGATAAGAGATCAGAATAATTGTCAAAGATAGCGCTCCCAAAAAATATTTCATGCTAAGTATAGTAAGTACCCTTAAAATTATAATTCTTTATTGTAACCCCTAATGACAGCTCTTTATGCATGCTTAGAGTAGTACTATTTTATTCTTAGATATATAATGCATGTACACCTGTCGGTATAGTCCTTACATTTCAAGAATTATATAACTCTCCGTTCGATTCTAACAATCCTGTAATTTATTATTTTAACAGTGTACTTCTGGTGTGGAAACACCCCGTGTCACACATCCTAGTGGTGGCTTGCAGAATACCATGCACCTATGGATGTAATTCGGAGGTCACGAGTTTGAATCCTGCCAGGGTGGGTGTATCACTGCCTAGAGCGCACCGTTGTGAGTATTGGCCTTTGTTCTGCTTTTCAAATTTTATTATTTGCACCTAATCGAGGCTGTGTTCATTACAGAAAATATTATAAAATTATATGAAGCATAAATTAGTTCAGCACACACGATACAGCATAGAACTGTCCTGTAATTCGACAATTAGACTTTTTTTCTTATCCTCACAGCAAGTATAAATAACAAGTATTTTTTGGCAATATCGTTTTTACATAAACAGAAAAACTGATTAATACAGCATATAAGTCTAACGCGAAATTAGTTTGCCTCTCGTAATCTAATAGACATTACTCCGACTGGAAGTGAATATTAATGAAGAGGAACCAGTGTATGATTAAGGTAAAGCCAAATAAATACTAATAAATGGTTTGTTTACTTTGTTTTTCAATTTGTACTGCACTGAAATGTTCATTTCAAAGATCAGACACCGTTTAAGCCACAATATATTGCCTTGACTGTCAAAGTGGATTTCTTGATGCATTATTCTGTCGGGACGGTCAGTGCATTTCATGAGATAACACAATTTTGAAAAACACCACTGAATTAAGTTACCTGTTTACTACCTCACAAAATCTTAATTTAATTAATTTTATGCATATTAAGAATGCAGAAGTGTGAAAATACTCATATTGGCGTGTAATTAACATGCGATTAATTATATTAAAAAGGTCTGTTATTTAGAAACCTAAAAATTGAACCACATCGAAAGCTACCATCTTTTAAATATGTATTGGACGCCAGATGTATTTAGGCTTTCCAATCATTTATGGAATCCATAATAATACAATGATATAGACTTTAATAGACAATAAAACGTATATGACGTGAAATGTACCTCTCCTATCCTGTCATGCATTTTCAATATTTCTCAACATGGTGCGGTTACAAGCTGTTTATTTGTACAATATTAACATTAAACTACAAGTTTTCTTAAGGAAAAACATGGTGCCTCTTTTTTATGTCCAATGTCGCTAGCTGCAGAAGCTGTTTCCAAAATGATAGTAAAATGTATCAATTTCGTGGTAGGAGATAAATTTAAAAAAACGAATCTATTTTTTATCAAATAGTCTATCAATGAGGTATATTTTGAACTGAATCTTAAAACTTTTACATTTCCTCCACACTAAATTATTGTCTAGATCTAAAAAAATCTCTAAAATGCAGATTCGCCTCCTCCCTCCACTTTGCTAACCTAAAATTCTACTTCTTTTACGACCTTCAATACCTATTCCATTACCTCCAAAATTCACTTCCATTCATTATTCCTGTCTTCTTTGAATTTCCCCCAACAACTTCCTCCCCAGCCACACCCGACATTTCTTCATTTGTCTTCCTCTCCGTTCATTTTATTTTCTCCATTCTTTTCCAAAGACACACCTCAAAAGCCCCCAGTTTAGGGTCATTTTTCCTCAGACACCAAGTTTCGGAACCATATTACGAACGCTTCGATCAATATCAAAGTTTCCACCAACCTTTTCTTTGTGCATTCACGCTATACCCTCTTTTCTCCAATTCCTCCCACTTCATAAACGTGTTTTCCTTTTAGTAATTCTTCTTCTTATGTCCTAAATAGTACCTCCATTTTGTTTTAAATATTTCAAAATAAGTAAATATTCTTACTAGCCCTAATATATGTTAGTTCCTCCTACTTCGATGTATGCCTTAGTCTTCCTTTTTTTCTATTATCTCATTACTTTCGTTTTGCATGGATATTTTTCATCTCATATCTCTCAGACTTATCTTCTACTTTGCATAGCAAATACTGAAATCTCAAGGCTTACTAGCTAACTAAAACTTGATTGTCCGCCAATATGACTCACTTAATAAGATCCCCGACTGTAATTTTATAATTTATTTACCACAAGATTTTGCACTAGTTATAATTTAAATTTTTTTTCAAAAAAATCCAATTTAGTCACTTTTTCACGCATATGCAAAAAGAGAAGGAATAAACTCACGTGTTTTCACTGTTCCCACCCCTTCTCCAGAATTGATTTCTCCTGAAATTTGACTTGGGTTCTCTTATGTAATTATACTCTTCCTCACCAATCTCTTTTAGGACATCAAGTCTTTTTTCATTCGCCCTTTCCCTATTCACTTAAATCCTCACTCCTCAACATACCACCCAAGGTCCGAACAAGTATAATGTCCAAAGTTCCTTAATTTTATTAGATCCCTCGACCATGACGTGAAATCGTTAGAGGAGAATTAATGATGGCATAGAATTCTAAAGAGTTGGGGTTTTGTTTTTGAACAGAGCATACACACCTACTGGCCTAATGTATTTGTCATAAAATTTTATGCATCTTCTTCTTTTCATTGCCTGAATTACTTTTGGATCCATTAACTACTTTCCTGCCTCTTATAGATAGATATTTGATACAGTTTTACCTCTTACACTTCCTGACAACTCTTTTACCTCCTTATGTAGTGGGTCTATTTCCCAATGTCTCCGCAAGTTTTCTATGTCTTCACACTGCTCTTTTAGTCGTATCCACTAAAGCTGAAAAATATACATTACTTTTCAACCATCCTCGTGTTATCTCGGGGAGTCGTTGTAGCCGAGCGAGTAGGTAGTTCGGAATGCAGAGAAACTTCAAGTCTGCTTGGTGCCTCTGATACCCTCAGCTCAAAGCAAACAGTGAGATTTCGGGGTTAGCAGAACTTTCTGGTTAACCTCAGGAGGCACAGTGAAAGGAACTGGCCACCCTACCCTGAATGTGTAAATTTCACGAGCCGTAAGGCTTGCATATACCACGAGGTGAGCCCTTCCTCCACGTATCAAACCTACCTATGGGTTGATTACTTTGGCGGTGGTGGCATTGTAATTTTAATTGGTTCGCCACTATCTGACGGAAAAGGTCTGTATGTCCTGAGGAGCGATATAGCAGTGGAATCATTTAGAAAGCTTGAGAAGATCAAACGTTGTTCTTTCCCTCACAAACTTATTTAAAACTATGTCGATTGGGGTTTCAACGCTTGCGCGCCATTCTCAAGACAGTTCAACCGAGAACTGCCTCTAGAATGACGCGCAAACGTTTAAACCGCGTTCGACCTTATTTTCAATTAATTTTTGTGGAAAAGAACATCGTTTGCTATTCTAAATCATGATCGACTCCCGCAAAGTGAAGCCTTATGATAAATGTATGATCAAACTAAGGATGCTGATCAAATGAATCAGGAGAAGCTACTAGGGGCAGAGAAGGAAATTTTATATCATTTTCCTCATCGGCGAGTAGGTAACTACTTTATGAGAAGGTAGGATATTTTTCCGGAAGAGAGGAAGGATGAAGGGAAATATAAACCGACGCCCGAAATCGGTGCACTTCTAGCAATGAGAGAAGCCAAGGGACAAAATAAACGAACGTCCCATCTGAAGAAAAGAGTACAGCACTTAAGGAGAAGCCGACATGGCCTGCCCCTGCTTGGGTGCAGAGTTGATAGCACCTCAGACACTGAATTAATGGATGCCGAGGTCAAAAATAAAAACGCGCCGATTTTAATACTACACGGAAGTTTATTTATTGCTTTCGACAGCTCCCGGGTCAGCATTCTCCCAACCAGAACTGCCTGCGAACGATGGGCCGTCATGAAAGGAATGCAGGAATAAAAATCTCGATTCCCGGTGCTTTTCGTGTCACGAGCACGTGAATTTATTATTTAAAAACTAAACACGTCGGCCGCGGGTGGCGAAACGTGGGAATCCGCATTTGTCACTTTGCCGCTTTCGACTGACGTCCGCCCGCGTCGGACCCGAACGCCCGCATAATGAGATGAGGAAGGGATGCGGACGGTCGTGAGCGGGGAATGCACATGTGTGGGGCGAAAGGGTTGGGCCGGTTGGTGTCACTACGGAGACCCCACGGCGTGGAGGGGATGCAGTATCGAGCGCCCCCAAGGCGAAAACCCAAAGTGGAATGGAGACGAGTTTTCAACTTCAATGCCTTATTTATTTTATTTTATCCATGGAACCGCAGTCATAGCATATTTTCCAATAACACTATGCCCAAAACCTCTGGACCCCGATTCTAACGCTCTCAAGGAACCTCATGAAACTCTAAACTTTCTAAAAATATTGATGATTATTTCTTAATTTTTTTGGAATGGATTACCATTACAATTACTATTTTCCTAAACTAAGTACTGGAAACTGAGCGGGAACTGCTACAAAAATATTGTTAAAGATGGCGTATGGCTTTACCAGATGACCTGTATTTGGGAAGCTTAGGTATTAAGTGTAATTTAACTAATATATAAATACTGGAAGAATGCGATCTCGTTCGCTAGGGCTGAAACAATTACTTGGGAATAAAATACAGGAGATTTTTTAAATGGGTTCGCGGACACTTAAAGGCAGAAAAAATAATATCTGAGCTGCAGGGAAAGAGCGATTCATTTTTTTTATTTTGTATATATCATCTCTCGTCGTTATCGTTTATGATCATTTTTCTACATAACTCGACTTTCCATCTAATAATAAAACAACGATAAAATGTTTGCTGTTTTAATTAGTTAATCCAATTTAGCACAGACATTGAGTAGGTATGTGTTAAACAGTCACTAAACTCCTTTCCCAACTCCGACTCAACCTCTTCTTTCTCTGTTCCCATTAATTGTCGTCTGCTTTGATCATTTTGGAATTTGCCATTAATTTAGGACGTAACTAATGCCTGTCTGAGTAAGAAAATGATTTTTCTCTTACACCTTCCACAAAACCTCCTATTAACATGAGCAGATTAAAATTCTCACGGGCATAATACATCTGGGGGTACGTTCTGTACAGAGTTTGACTTCTATATCCATAGAGTGCTGATTTTAAACTCACTTAAAGAAAAAACTCCTCCATCATAGCCATTTATTATAGAAATGCGACGAACACTTCGTACAGGACAATAATGTCAGCTTAGTAAAACTTGGGAAATTAGGCTTATACGTAATGACTTCTATTTCCTTCACACTGAAGACGCAAAACCGTAATCTTTCAGTTCTTAATGCATTAAGTTTTACTAGCCCTCTATCCCTTTAGCACACTCATTCAATTTGGTAGAAGGTGATGAGTTTTACGATGGTGATGGATCACCTAACCGTACACCATTAAAATTAAAACTATAAGTAATATAATAAGTGAGACTAAATATTTATCTTTTTCAATAAATTTCCTTAGAAAATGAAAATACATGCATCAAAATTTCGTCAAAGATGTGTATTCCCCTTGTACTAAACGCACGTAAAAATGTACTAAAATACGTATTTTAGTACATTATTAAACCATGAAGCTTGGAAGAACATAATCATAAAGGCATATGATGACAGAGTCAAAAAGAGAGGAGGAAAATTATATAAATGTGTATCCTGCACATCTTGGCCAACGTTAAATGAACACGAATATTATTATTTTAAGAATTTTTTCTATATTTTATAAAAGAGAGATGAGAGTAAAATGTACCGGTCTAGTGACTTAGGAAGAAGCCCTTAAAAGTGAGGGAGAAGAGAAAAGTCAATGGAAAACTCCGATTAGAAAAAGAGGAAAAAGCAATTAGACAGGTCCTCAGACACAATAGTTAAGTAAAGACTCCAATTGAACGAACCACGGAGAATGCCAAGGATGGATAAGGAAGGCAAGTAATGGTGGACGTCACCGCAAATAACAAAGAAAGGACGAAGAGATTGGCATGGGGCGGATAGAACAGCTTTGAGAGCTTCTCCAAATCAATCCTGGGATTGAAAACCCGCGATGATGAAGGCTTAATTTTAAATACCCACCTATATCGAATTTTCGTGCAACATCATTTACAACCCTGTCTCTTACGCCCTGAAATAAGCAACACTTAGCAATCCATTCCGACTCGGAGGTGTAATACATCAACATGAACTGGAATTCTTTTGACTTTCTACCGATAGCGAAATTACCAGTCTCAATTCATTACGAAAAATTAAATTCAACGAAGAAAGTTCTGACAGCTCGCCATTTCTTCTTTTCCGTTAACTTAATCCTTTAATTCTATCATTTATCACGAATGGTTTCAAGTCCTCATCATGTCAAGAAAGTTTTATTTCACGCTTGAAATGTGCCTTATTAAGACCTATTCCTTAGAAAGGGAAGCCATCTGACTTCTTTAACCTGAGACTTTGCCTAGAAATCCCGAGATAAGCATGTTACAAGAGCAAATCTCAGAACTGCTTTAGCGAAAGAATTCATTAGACCCGCTTTGGCTTTCGCAAGGTTCACAGATTCACTTCAGTTGCCCTCAGCGCAGTGGTGAGAATTAATGATGGCATTCGAAGCGCCATGGAGAAAAGGAAGATACCGTGTTAGTAAAATCAGATTTAGGAGTATTTATTACCCTGGACGGGGATATTTATCCCACAAAATTATTTTCGCATGTTTTTGTTAATTGCAAGTCCTCTTACCTTGTCGGATTTACGTAGGCTACAGAAACTAGCTAAGGATGTCCTCCTCCTCCGCACATCTTTGTCCCCTTTATGAATATATAACACACCAGGCCTAGATGATCTCCCTAAAAACCTATAAAAAATATTTTTGCATAAATATGTTTATGTTCAATACTGAAATGAAAGACATACCTTTATACGAGACATAAACTGGAAAAATATTAAATAATGATAAATTGAAAACTAAAAATCTTAATGGTTAGTAAGCAAAATCCTGTCCGCCGAGATTAGAAGTAATGGAAAGGCGGAGTGCTTGTTTAATATGCCATTGATCGGTTTTCTACAACTGCAGAAAAAAATCTGTGGTGGATTAGGGCCTCGAAATCATTCTCGTTTGGTGCACTGAAAAAAGAAGATTTTCTGAACTAGTCAAATAATTTATTGTTTTTATCACGTCAGATCAGATCTCTTGAGGTAACTGCGCAACTCTCAAGTCCTGAAATCTCCTGGCTTGAGCCCTGCTTTCTTCATTTGGAAAATGATAAAATACCATCAAGGTTACTGAGCCAAAGAAAATTTGATAAGCCTGGGCCCATTTGGCGAAAATAATTTATTAGAGTTTAAAAATTATGATAAAATCCAGTAGTATCAGTATCTAAATCTCTTATAATCTCAACCCAAACATGTATCCATCATACCTCGCCTTCTTCCCGAAAATAAAATATGCAGAAATGTAGGCCAATAGCTTCATAAGTTCAGATTTTTTACGCTTATTTTATATAAAAGAAACTTAACTTCACCACATCCCTCCTATTTGGCCATGGTGACTATGGTATTACACCATCCGACGGTTAATCAATCAAATCTACGTGTAACTTTTTATACCACAGTTTAAACCTAGTTCACAACCAAAGCTTAAGTATAAAAACGCAAAACACATCGACTTGAAACACGGTATAATTGGCACTCACTATCAGCTTAATTTAATTATAAGATCACAGAAATATTTTCCCCCTCAGGTAAAGAGTCTACAAAAATTTAAAAAATATATAACGACTAGAGAGATAATAAAGCTCTATTTATACGACTCATTTTATTGCGCGACACATTGTGGAAAAGAGACTTTCAGAAATGTATAATACTTAGTGGCGTAAGGAATGAGAAAGTATCGATTGGTAAATCCACAGATTCCTGGTAAATGCTGATTCCGTCACGAATAAAGTCCATTAGTCTCGCCAACTACTGTTTTAATTGGCGATATTTTCAGACACGGTGAATTTTAATGAAACCGGCAACTAGTCGCACCCGTTACCGCCTCATCAAGCATCAACCCTTCACCAACAAGCCCATTATTCTTTACCACTGAGCTACAACGTAAGTATCATAACGGATGCTCTATAATCAAAGCTCAGACAGACACTGAGTTGCTGGCATCCGTATTTCTTCTGGATATATTTCTACTCCCCTCCACATCAACGGGTATGTTTCGACTGTTGTCAACAACTTTCTGCTCTACGCAACCAGTTTGGCATATTCACACTGCCACACACACGTATCTCAGTAATCCGACTCAGCATCACTTTGGGCAAAAACGTTGAGTGCACCGCGCAGCAACAAACAAAACTCCAGTTCCACAATGACGCACAGACACAAGGGCAGCGTAGCGAAAGTTCAATGCGGTTTATCCTACATGTTAGAAATTAAACGACTTCATTTCTCGAAAGCACACGTTTCCGTGGTAATACGGTCGGACAACGGTCCAGAATAATTAGATTCGTCATTTTTTTTTTCGACAATTTTTTACTCGAATAACGTTGACGTCGGAGTTACCTACCGCAAAATTTCACATTTTCACCTTGAACTAGTAATTCACTGCAATATAACCGACTAAAATAATGAAAAATAATTTTTGACCGCACAGCAGTGGACCACCGCGAGTTGTTATTATTCATGCAACCCCACGTGGTAATGGGCGCCATTTCGCCATGCCTAATTTATATTCCTCGCGACGCATTCATTCTATTTCTGGTGAGATAAGTCGGAAATGATTCGCCACACATGGGATAATGGGAAAGGGGGGGGGGCTGAGGTTGCAAATGGAAGGACTGATACTTTCTAGTACCGAATCCTCCAATCTCTCTTTTTTATAATCATGTCGATATGAAACAAGAGATTCCGCCTGCTCTCCCATCATCCCCTACTGTATTCCTTCCCCGATGAACCTCCACCACGAACCACCGTTCCTCCCATTCACACTCTCCCTTCGTCAGCCAATCACAGCCCTCGAGAACCGACTTCCTCCCACCCCCCTTCTTTTTCATCCCATTCTTATCCTCACATGACTCCTACTCATATTTTATCAATTAAATATCCGCAAAAAGTGAAATTGCCATCAAAGGAAATAAATTCCGAAATCATCGCCTCACTAGGTCACTTCCTTAAAGATAAATAACAGCGTTCATTTGTAGCAACCTTAGCTACGGTCCCTTGCTATTACTTAGAATAAGATTTTGTATCATTCTGAAATATAGCCACCATCTAGAATTGCGAGAGTCTACTTATGATACGCGTCTCATCATTTGATTTCGTATTGATAGGTGCATACTTTCGGCGTCAAATAAGAATAAGGACGGAGAAGCGCGCGAGCTTCTTGTTAACACGAAATAAGCGTCAAAGAATATCAGAGTCATACAACAGAGATATAACGATTTTGTTTAAAAGAACATTTCGATAAACCAATCGATTTGATCCTGTTATCACGTAAACCGGTGGGGAGTTGTACACGACTGGTAAATAATTTAAAATTTGAACAAATCCACCCTTTTTGTTATTCTATCATTTTATATTTTTTTCCACAAAAATAATTATTCCAGCTAAATTTCCGACTAGTTTCACGTCGATATCGGAAAGACGCTGATTAAGGAGCCCTCTTTTGAGTCCTTTTAGCGCGGGGCGGCTGCTCCGCCACATTTAACACGGCCGTAACATGTCACAACGCGGCCGAGTGCTTTTTATTACCCACTACCTCGGATTTTGCACGCACATACGCCTAATGGTTATGTTTTTAAATATTTCACGCATACATCTTTTACGTTCCATCTTTGAAGCACTACGGTACTCTACGCCTTTTAGGTGACTCATCCCGAGGCACATTATAAACTTCCTTCTCATTCCATCCTCTCCCTTTTTCCCATTCTCGTTCCCGTCCGCATTTAAAAAATTCACCGAAGAGCACGAATTTCCCACAAAACTGGGACCGGCAACGAAAATGAAACATTCAAGACTTGATATAAACCAAGATTCTGTTTTGTTACGAGGCGCATCACCAAGCCCTGAGATTCCTAGGGAAAGGCCCTTTCCGTGGAAACGGTGGACCACATCGTGGCATCCCGGATGGGTTTTCGAATTTTTTCGTAAGGGACACCTCCCAAAAGCAACCAACAATCGAACCCTTCGCCCTTCGGAAGAAGTAAAGAGTGTCCATCCTAAAGAGCTACCGGGATCCGGCGATACTCCGAGGGAACCCGACTTCTCCGCGTCGTCACGCTAATTAACCCGCTCTAATGACACAAATGTAACACAAAACAGGCTGACTTAAGCAAGCAACCGCTGCGACAAATGGGAAATATCCGCATTCCCCAAAAAGCCAATATTCATTCGGGCGTGGATGAAGTCGGTGTTTTGATTCCAATCATTGAAGGAATATTTTTTTAAATCTACAGAGGGTATAACTTCAAGATGACGAAAATGAGAGAAAATAATAATACTAAGGAAACGTGAGGTCACAAAAAGCGTGGGCTATGAGAAATGTGAAGGCACATGATGAAGTGGGGAGCGGATAGAAGAACCGAGTAGGGAGCTGCACCGAGAAAATCCTGATGATAAAAAAGAGAAAATTATATGCAACTCAATAGTATTTGATTAATTACCTTCATCGTTATGAGAAGCACGAGCTTGTATTTTGCCCCTCGAGCGGCGTGAATTACGCGTGAAAAATAGATTTCTCGTTCTCTACTATCTCCCTTAATTTATTATAATGGTGCACTATCGTTGAGGTAGCGAAGTGCGGATTTTTTATGATTCTCTCGGGTTCAAAAATGGAGGTAAGACGGTAACGATATTAAAAAATAAAACCCATAAGGCGGGATTACTCAAACTATGGAAACTTGGGAAGATCAGGAATTAGAGTTACGGCAACGTGAAGATATGTTTACACTTCTCCGTCCATGGTGGAATCTACAGTCTAAAGGGGAAAAATGATGTTAACGACATTCATCAAATAATTGGTCAAATTTTCGGTGAAGCAAAAAATAATGATATCGGAAAACTGTTGCGAGGCATTCAAGTAGATAATACTGTTTCTAATGCTAATGCCACTAGTTGATCGTACCACTTCATCTTCTTTCCCCACTTTCACTCCACACAGATTAACAAATACTTTTCCTCAATGACGAAAGCTTAACGTTAGAGTCAATCATTCTTTCAAAAATTAAGAAAATCTTTCAAGAGATGAATTAGGATTTCAGTACAAGTTTTCTTAAATCACAGTCCACAAAACACAGTTTTTATTAAACCAAATAATTTATCCTCCGCACACGTTTACATTCGAACCCATAACGAAGTCACCAACACCTCTCAGTTATAAAATAGACTAGCAAGACTCCGTTTCTACGGAGGGACTCGAACCAGAGAAAATGGAGCATTTGTGGGATCACATCTCCACGATAGAGATCTCCAGGGCCCTTCAATAGTGGAAGTCCTAACAGCCCCTCCGATACTCCCCTGTTGTGGATTACAGGGTAATATGTGGATGCGGAACGTGTCCAGGGTTCCTTTCCATCCTCGTAAATAAGGGCCCCGGGCAAATAATTCTCCTACAGAACTGCCGAAACGGTTCTGTAAGAGAATTATTCCCTCAGCTCCATGCTTCGGAATACACTTAGTCCAGCAGAAATCTCTCCTCCTCCCCATATCAATCTCAGAGGGCTTCGATAAAATAGACTGATTCAAGATAGGAGGTATAAATAACCTTCGGAAAAGGCCCTTGAGCTTGCACCTCCCCCGCCAACCCCACAACATTTCAGAATTAATTCCAAACCTTTGCTCAGAATTAGTTACAAATTACTTCTACCAAACTCCAGAATATTAGAATTTGTTCTCGATTACTTTTTATTGAAAGTAGTATTTTTAACTGGGGGAAACTTCACGCAGCCACTGATTGCAGAACTAACTCCGAATCTTTGCACAGAATTAGTTCCAAACTGTCTATCAAACACCAGAATGTTAAAATTGGTTCTCGGTATACTTTTTTGTGAAAATAGCATTTTAAAATGGGAGTCAAGTTCACGGACCTCTTCGGTAACCCTTACACAAGTTCTGGCAGTCTTTCAACACGAATTTATCTATGGAACATTATTCATGAAATTCAACGTTTTCAACGTGGGGTAGTGTGGATAAAAAAATCTCCAAGTTTTAAATGTTTGTATTTTAAGGAACTATTCATCTCAAAATTGCTCCCGAAGACTTCTGGCCACATATTTATACGTAGGTAGTCTAACACACACCACAGAGGGGTCCAATTTCGGCATTGTGGTGGTAAATCACGAATTTCCCAGTAACATTCATATCTGTGACACGTTTTATTCTGTCCGTGTGATTCACATTGCTTTTCAGCGTAATTTGGAGCATTACTTGTGCGCACGCAGATTTTTGTCATTGATATTTCACCATTTTTACCATCCTAAGCTAAACTTCGCTACCTCCTTTGGGCGAAGGTTCAAATAATCTCAAGGCAAAAATTGATTCGAAATAACCTGTTCAAAAATACCTCCAATAATGCCTCACATTTTGGGGTGTTGTTGGATCTAAGAAAGCATCTGGCGTTTAAACCGCACTGCCAGACCAATCACCATTCAACTTCCCATCCCATTGGATGAGATCGGGCCAATACTATCTCGGGAAGTCACGCTTCTCGCATAGCAGAAGTAATTCACAGGGAGACAGAAGAGGAGGGTCGTGGTAGGAAAACCGAAACAGTCCTGCAATGAGAATTATTCCTTCCACTGTCCGCCAACGGAAAAGGCAATCCACAGGAAAATCTCTCCTCCTCTCTAACCCTTAGGGACTCGAACACTTCTTTTCATCAATGGATGGTGATTGGGAAAAACCTTAATCGGATGGTCCATGATCTGGTGAGATCAGTCAATTACAAACCCAGGCGATCCACTAAATAAAACATCAAACGTTACTCTTCAGAAAAAGAATCCCAAGATGAGTTCACAAGATCTACATTTTTTTGCGTTGGTAATGGCCGAAACTGAAATTTTTTTAACAGTTCAGAAACATTTTTTGAACAATTTAGAAACTGAACTCAGCATTGAAAGGAATTAAAAAAACCCTTTGTCCCAAAGGTATAGCTTTCGATTCGATGCTGATGTATTAATCAAGATCGTAAAGTTAAAATACTGCGCTCTCTTTTCAAAATAATCTCCACCACTCCGACATGGAATTTTCGGCATTTATGTAGGAAATAATAACGCTAATAAGAATATTTATTTTGTGTTTACAAATCCACATATGTCGCTTGATTTCGATTCAAAAATTGCTTCGAAATTTGAACAAGTAGTCTGGCACTCCGATTAACCTTTCGTCGCAGACTCCCAATTTCACATGCCGTAGGCTGCGCCATTTTTGGGAAGCCTCGCGCACGGGATCCGATTGAAAACTGCGAACCGTGTCCCCAGAGCATCTCGAATCCCAAGGGGGGCCTTAAAATTTCGGGAGCAGCCAATTTCCTCTCGGAGCCGTATCTCTTGAACACCTCTTTCCGCGGAACGGGAACGGCCGTGATCGTTCAACCACAGGAGACCAGTTCGCAAGGAGGCCGTCGAGAGAAACAGGCGAGGGGGAGTACCCA
>LYUA01000335.1:42052-52086 GCA_002093875.1 Calopteryx splendens
AGAGAGAGCGCGTCATCCCATTCATTCATCACATAAACTTCGAGGATGCACGGTTTACCTAATTTTATACCTAGGGTAAGGGATAGGATAAAAAAAAATATGAGAGGGCAAGCACAAGGTTTGGCGAAGAATGTTGACCTAAAAGGTTCTAGACGATTCCGAACGGAAAACAGTTTGATCACAACCGGGATCGAACCACGGGCAGGTGGAGGAAAGAGAAGTAAAAGGTGAAAAGGAAGTCGAGGATGATATCCGGGCCTGAAGGCGACCCTATTCGTTAGCAGAAAGCTGAAGTGTACTGTCGACAATACGATTCATTCTTCTGCCGACGACTTCCATCAGCGTTGGAATACGAACCATTCTCTCGTACAGTTTTCCCATGTTACGTTCTTTTTTTTCATCTCATTCCGCACAAATTAATTCGATGGCACTGCATATATTGTGCCCTGTTTTCCTAAGTAAGATACAATCACACGAAACTGGAAAAAATTCACAGTGATTTAGATTTACACTGTCTCAAATAATTGAAGCTAGAACGGATGCTGCTATTATAACAGTAATTCCATGAAGCAACTTCTTTGGTGTGCGCATGAGAAACTGATGACGAAAATGATGAAATTTATTGAACACTGTCTCTGACGATTGGGCTGTCAGTTTATCGGACGTGGAGTTCTGAAAAGAGTCTGATTTCGAATCCAACCTCGGGAATGGAGTTGTGCTCGTCACCGGATTGGCCCTCATCTACATGATTTAAATGGCACACTAAGGTTACAACAAGGGCGCGTAGCACGGGGTAATTTCTAACCAGACATGCAGCTACAATATAAAATATCAAAATTATGTTAGAAACTAACGAGGAAGTCCACATGAGGGAAATAATTTTACTTGCCAGCCGAGTAGCTGGCTCATAAGGTACCTAGTTAGATTACTTGGAGTGATATAACCTCAGTCACAGTAGGTAGTCGTTAAAATTTTAATTTCTCCGGAATTTATAAAAAACTGACCAGAACAACAGCCAACGAAGGCAACCAAAAAAAACTTTTTTACATTTTTTAAGTGCCCTACATTGTAGAATTGTCCTATCTAACTCTTAGCTTATTCCACACGCTTCTAGCATCTCGCCTCGCCTGCGAAGACTGCAGTGCATATAAAGGTGATTGTGAAATTTATTTTCATTGTTTGAAATAACTTCTCTACCAGTTACTGACATTTAAGTACCTATAAATATGATTAAGTATGCCTCGTGTTGGATAACTTCCTGCCACACACCCCAGTGGTGGTTTCTGGGCACTAAATACCCGACCATCTCCACCTCACCCTGCAAGGCGCCAAGAGGGCAAGGCAGGGGGGTGTTAGGTCACTGGCCATTAGAGCAATTTATGATTATTGGCATTCCGCATCATTTCATTTCCGGGAATTTCGAATTGTAGGCATGCGTTTCCTGCTGTTTGTGGTCACGAATTGTCTGCGAGGGAAAAAGGTATACTTGTATATCGGTCTGTTCGGCAGTCAATTCCCGTTAAACTCTCGTTGTGGCATCGCCTACCAATGCAATGAGGGACAAAATTATTCCCTCTGTGTCACCGTGAAACTCAAATGACCTGTATTTATTGAATATTTCAAGTTGCGTGTAATCTTCGACCTTCCAGTGCTTCCCAAACCCAGGATATATCCAATAACAACGTGACGCTTTCAGTTTGATCATAACGATTCTTCACGAAAGGGGTAGCTTCATGTTTAATTCCGAAAACAGGTACATATTTCTGAGCAGAGAGACCAATATTCTCGACGCGTAGTCAAGGTGAGTTCTGAACAAACGCGAAATAACACCTCTCCTTAACTTTTATCCAACATTACTAAACCACCATTCGTTTTGATGACCGCAAGTTTCTTTAATGAGTCTCCGCAGAAGATATTCAATTAAAATGCAGACGTAAAAATCTAAACTAGAGTCCCGATATTGGAAACCCGACTGTATGATTTAAACGCACGTAGATGTAGGGTCTAAACCTGAGGTGTACCACTGCCAGAACTCTCTTTCTTGAGCAATATTTATCACCAGACCGCCTTTTCTCTTTCCAGCATTTTATGGCGCCACTTCAGGGAGGACTTATTATCGACTTCGGTCTGCTGACGGAAAATCAGTCACCGAAATTGGAAATTCGGAGGACGCGATCTTGCCACTACATAACGTCCATCGTTGACTGCCGCCGAACGCTGCGAAAACAGGAATTCCGCCCCTCTCGACCGTGGTTTTTGTCCACATTCCCCGCGTTCTTGCCGTAGACCTTGGTTACGCACCAATTAAACGCAGGAACATTAATCCCTGCGGGCGATGACATCGATTTTGCCATATACTCACATTTGAGAATATCGCGTCCCGCTCTCCCGCTTTCGGCGGACGGACCTTCCGATGCTCTCGGCGAAGTATATAACGTTAAGGAGGGAACAAAGGAGACCCCGAGGGCCCCATTTTCCTGCCCATCCTCTCCCTCATGTCCCCGCAACCAAAAACTGGATTTTCATCAAATTACGGTAGAAGGATCCACGGGAATCCCCCTTCCCTCCGTCCGTACCACTCCCTCGCTCACTCACTCGCTTGAACCTCATTCACTTGAGGCAAAAAGATGGGATGCGTACACGAGAATCCCAAATCGATTTAGGTCACACGAGCTTGAGATAAGCACAAAAGTATTATGTGAATGGACGCAATGTTTAAGGACTTGAAAATGGACGGGGGGAAATATTTTTCTAAGAATTTCACACGAAGGGCGCGAAATTAAATAATGCATAGAGAAGTCTGGCGTTGTAGGGGCTAGAAGCAGTGAAGGGTATTCGGAAAGTGGGAATTTCGTGATGGTTTAGTTTTCTTGTCTGATCAGTTTTTTGATAACCTTCGCAAAATTCGTGACCGCAACAGAAGGTATAGATTATCACGTAGGTAAGCCAATTTGAACTGCCAGAAAATAAAATAATACGGAATCCCAAACACCACCGATTACTTTAATAGCTGGTGACCTATGAGACAAAGGCCGTCGTCGTGGCGGTTTTCAGGGTAAACTGTTGATATGTTCTTCCCTCAGGCGTTAAGGTTTTACTTCACTTGTACTTGCGTCACATGGTTGGGCTAGTGTTGAATTTTGAGCATTAGGACAAGAAGCTACGACACCGTCAATTAAAGGGGAAAAACTCGAAAAAGTGACTACCAAGAAAAAAACACGAATTTAAAAACCGAAGTAAAGATTGCTCTGCTTATCAATATGCTATGTCTATCAAAATATTATCTCGCTCACGTTTGACGCCTTCTTAAAGAGGAAGGACCTCATGCGATTATAGCAATTGGGTTGCCTCACTTAAAATACATAACACTTCATCTCGAACACTAATAGTTTACGAAATTACTCTAACTACCTGTACTCTTAAAGGAAAGACGATTTCCAATCGCCAGCTTTCAGACAAGAAACTCTTCTTATCATAGTTTGAGGCAAGATTGATCCCAACAAAACTCCTCGGTAAATATTTCATACGCATTATTATCGTGCAAATTAAAGTTGAGTTCATCAATTACGTCACAACCACAGAGATGACGGTGTTGTTCGGACATAAAATGGAAGCATTGAGAATTTTGAGAAAGATTTCACCTCACATACATGTCTATTCAATTGGAAAAACGCGATGAAGGGATAAATTGAGAAGGTTTAGAATATGCGACCAATTGGCTGATAGATTCTAGAACCATTCAGGGAGCTGAACTCCAAAGTGAAGCGGATAAGTGGCGCCGAAGGGGATGAAATGACGCTCGCGATTTGCAACCTTTTCGGGTCCGAGGATCGATGTTTGACCTGTGATTTCTAGCAGAGAGGAAGGCATAAATCAGAGGTTGTATCAATTTCACAAGGATATTGCAGTCTCCTCCATTGATCTTCAGCCAACAATCCAATGGTTTAGGAACCCTCTAAATCGTTCTGGTGTTTATTATACGCTTGAGGCCACTAGGTGTGTAGTGGATTAGGGTATTCGAGCCCTGTAAACCGTGTTTAGGTTAGACTGCTGTTCAGTGCACAGGTTAATTAGTGAGTTTCTAAATTCTAAATAGAGATTCAGAAACTAGCAAAAAATAGAAATCCTTAAGACGCCAAAAGCTTTGCAATACTAAAATGAAAATGACCTGTAATGCTATCCCCAACGATGAACTTAATTACATTATTCATGATTATAAGAAATTTAGGCCCACTGCCAAGAAAGCCTTTCGGAAACCGTTAGGTATTTCAAAAGAAAAAGAAATAGTTGAACACTTAGACGATAATCCAAGAGCATTTTGGCCGTATTTCAGGGAATTTCAGGGAAATAAGACCACAGTAAACTCGCTGAAAAACGATAAAGGCAATAAAGTAAACAGAAGTTTAGAAAAGTCCAACTTATTAAACTCCTTCTCCCAGGGCGTTTTATCCAAATGCTCACAGAACCTCTCCGATAGCCTATCAAATAAAAGCTTATTCAACCAATACCCACAATTCATATTTCACGAGCCGGAATTAAAAAATCTTAAAACAATTAATCCTAATAAATCATCCGGACCATATCAAATATCTGCTCACATACACAAAAAAGCGGGTGACGGAATTAGCACCGTACCTAGAAATCATATTTAAGAAGTTCCTAAAAGATCACATGGTAGGAAATTATTGGAAAATAGCTAACATAATACCTACAAATGTATTTAAAGCGGCGATTAGGAGAGTTCAAGTAGTTACAGACCTATCTCACTCACATAAATTTCATGTAAGGTCTTGGAACACGCAACTGCTAGTTCGATAATGATCCATCTAGATGGCCAGGACATACGAATAAAAACTCTGCACGGTTTCCTTAAGGGTGGGCCATACGATTCCGCTTGCACTTTTTGTACATGACATTTTTAGCTCGTGTCCAGTCAATGCGATTTTTCTAGACTCTATGAAAGCTTCCGACAAAGTGCCTCACAGCAAGTTAATCACGAAGTTATAAGCCTATGGAATAGGCAAAAATAACATGTTGACTAAATATTTTTTAACCAATCGCGTACTGAAGGATCGCCATAGATGGCCTTACTTTTAGTACAATAGAATACAAATCAGGTGTTCCCCAGGGAAGTGTTAACGGTTAAGTGTCCTCTTTTGTTCCTTCTTTACATCAACGACATTAACTCAGTAGCTATTAGTAAAATTAGTGTAGCTGCCAACGACGCAGTCATTTACAGATATATTCTCTGTCCAGAAGATAGAGGAGCATTATCTGATGGTTTAAATCCAATTTCCCACCTTCGTCCTAAACACTACCTAAATATCTAAAATGTTCGACCTGTTCAAGGTTATCACCTCCCACTTTAATATTAAGCTTACCATGTGTCTCGTGAACCTCATTACCTTCGAAAGGCTTAAAAAATAGATAAGAAAAAATATGCACCCCGAGTTTATTTTCGCTAACTGAGAGGGCAGTACATATTTTCATGGGGAGTTGTCTGCACCCGGAAAATATAGATATCCGTAACAGTTTTTCCGGGACAATACGACGTGCGGCCGTAACCACGGAAAATCCAGGATAGCTGGGACGACAAATAATATAATAATAAAAGCCACCAAACCAATATAAAAATATTATAACCACGCTGGATATATTTTCAATATCAAACCACTATTAAATGCGTTGAGAAAATGAGATGCCACCTACTTTCAAATTTAATTTTTACGTAAAACTCTCACTCAATTTCTTCTCTAAATCTCTTTATATAGGTTTCACGACATGAATTGGAGAAATAAACAGAAAAAAAACTCGAAAAATAATCTAATCTCAGATTGGGCCAAAATCAGTCACATGATTTTAAGTGTTTCGTGTAACAACTTTGACGGCGGCCTCTCAATAGTGAGATCCCGATCTAATGTATCTTAATGCTAACATATTAACAACAGCTGGATACAAGATAAAAACTGGAATAGGAAAGATAACCTTTCGGAAATATCCCGTCAAATTTAAACGGAGAGGTAAGATACTCGCCGACTGAATCTACGGAATATGTAGTATCTCCGACTCGATGGGGCTAAGTTCGTGTGAAATGTGAACTCATAAACATAATTTTCTCGACTGAACCCGGATTAATTCGCCAAAAAAATATACAGATAATTTTTGACCTCAAGTGACTTGACGTTTCTGAGGGAAAATGTAACGAAATAAATATAATAGCAATGGGCGGACCGATCGGGCGATATCAAGCGCAACTAATTTAATCGCCAAAGTCATTTCGTTAAACGGCGAATAAACGTTACGGGACAGGCATAGGTATCTGCGACCCGTTATTCCGCCGTAAAGATTAAAATGCGGACTCTTCAATTCACTTCCACCACGGGAAAGTGCTGAGTTCCCATATTTGGGACAAAATAATATTCTAATAAATAAAGTGAAGCCTTACCAATTTTTGTTTCAGTTCTACGGTTTTGATCTTCATAAGAAATGGCACATAAATAAAGTTCACATTATTGTCATAAAAATCAAGTTTTTTAGACACTAGAAAAATGGTTGCGTTCAGTCCTTAAGATAATTAAATATGTAATTTATTACCTGAGACGGGAAATAAACATAATACAAAAATTCCTGAAAGAAAGGACGCATTTTATCCTAGGGAAATGTGGTTAAAATAGTCTCACGATTCTAAATTCAGAATAATAAGGAGTCCGTCGCAAGGAATACCTATAATATCGGCTCCCCTTATTGGAAATTCGTCAGGGCAACCAACTGTGGCTCAGAAGAATGCAATTTTCGTTAATAGTTAATGGTTCTTAATGGAGAACACACAATGGGGAAATATTGTAATTAAAACGTTAAGGAGAGGTGTTATTTTTCTCTAGTTAAACCTAATCCATTACCAATAATAATAATTTTATCACCCATCTACTTTTTGCGTATTATTATCTGCCCCAGTATTTTTCATTTATTACAACGGCTTTCCAGCTTTGTCTCTCCTGTCCGCTATGAATTACTCTGCAATTAATTTTGCAGTAATTAGTTAGTAGGGTGATAGAATATTAGACCGGAAAGCAGATCCATCAACTTTAATTTCAATACGAAGGCACATGATGACATTGGTCATTAGAAGAAGGGGTATACAGAGTATATGAACAATAATCACGGCCCGTTTCTCAAAGCTTCTTCAATTCCATTTACAAACCCTTGCATTTTACTCGTCCAGAAATTAAAAATGAAAATAAATCAATTCCGACATGATCAAACCCAATCTCTAGAAGTTGTAGTTAAACAGGTGCACTTTTAAGAAGATTGAGAATGTTCTAGGTGACAGCTATGATTGTTTTTAGATAACTAATAAATCGAATTTTAGCGTTGAGAAACGGCCCCCTCATATCAATAACGTCCCAAATGCATGGTGCAATACCTCACTTTCGTCGTGCATAACATTGGAGAATACTTTCACAGGAAGAAAGTAAGTCTAAAAAACTTCTTCTCTACACTACGAAGTCAAAAAAAAGTAAAAAAAATGCAAGAGATAATTTCGAAATACAAAAAAACAAATCTCCACTTTCACCCGGAGTGACGTGCATGTTCGTAATTATGATGGTGTTTCAACCGAGAGTTAGTGATTAACAATTTCTCTTCCAAAATCAAAACAACTGTCACTTGACCGTGGTGATTCCTTGACATCAAAACGATTGCTTGTTCTAGCTTTTGAAAGACAAAAAATTGTAAAGATACAGATGCACATCGTACTTGAGAATTAAACTGAACAGCCCAGAGGGTCCACAGCGGAATTTAAAATGGCGGTTCCAGAACGAATTCGCCGCCCGCGACGTCCGCCAAATTCGTCCTAGAGGGACTCTATGGAAAAAGCAGCCGCGCGCGCCATCTATGAGAAAATGCATTAACTAACTGGAGTAATCATCTGGCAGCCTCAAAGTAGTCGCAGTAACACTTGGTTTCACGTGCAAGTTTCGGTCATTGACAACACGCATTGCTATGCAATCGATCCATCCAAGGGAGACTTTTTTTATTATTATAAGCTTTAAAGGATAATGAGAATATATAATTACAAACTCCACAACGAACTTCTTAAACACCGCTCATTTCAAATCCGTATGAAACACTCATTGGATACAGTAAGTTTTTGTAATGAAATAGCATCAGATTTTTGTGAGAACTCGAATGATTTTTCTTCTTTGAAAATATCCCTCATTAACGATTTTCTGTTTGGCTCCATGAAAGTTTACTGATCGTATTTCCGCGTAACTTAGGTGACTAATTCAAAGACAATAATTATGCTCAGGTGCACACTTTCTTATTTTAGATAAGGATAATCTTTTCTGAAGAAAGGAAGAAAAATCTGAAATATTCTGAAGGTGAATTTTTCTAAATCAAGCTCCATCATACAAAAAAATAAAGGTTGGACTGCGCTACTACAAGGACAAAGAAATAAAACCTACTCTTCGCCAAACAGCATTCAACTGATTAGTTTGACCTTTCCACCGTGGCTAAAGCAATGGTAACACGACAAAAATGCACACCTTTAGGGAAAAAAATCGGCTGCGGGCAGACTCAAATCTCTGTCTGCTCTAAGACTATCATAACATTTCACTTCATTTTTATACACTACGGCACGCAACCGAAATATTTGAACTGCAGATACAATTTATCACATCGGTGAAATAGAAAGTTTTTTTTCCGCCGCCCGGACGAAAAAAAGAAGAAGAGAAGACCACAGGATTGAAAAACCACCACGCGGTGAAAGTGAAAGTCTCACCCAATAAAACTAATCCGCCGCAGTGATTCCCTCTCGGAGCTTAGCTTCACTTCAATGGAATAGATAAGCTCATTCCACGATGGCGTGATCTCGCGCCTTTGCGAGACCTGCAGACTGATGGCGGTAATTAACCTTCAACGTGCAACTGAGCCCCACCCAACCCCCTGCGTCCTTTATTGAGCCCACCACATCCAAGCACACACAACGGTCCAGACGCTGTGGGGGGTCCAATGGACGAGTGACATAGAGGTTATTATCTAACTTCAGGTCCGAGTTTATCGATCCATCGAGAGCGCATCGGAAATTTTGACATTCGTACACAATACCGTATTATTCTTAATGGATGGATCCGCGCCATCCGGCTGTATTGTTGCGGACTAGTGTCTCCCGGAAGGATTCCGACCCGGAGAGGGGAGCCGGGGTGGGGGGGGTGGAGAAAGTTTGCTAATAACCCCCTCCACCTTTCCACTCCACCCCCTTTTCAACCCTCTGGGCACGAAACCCTAAGCAACACGGGTCAGTTCCAGGAAGACGATATGCCCGAGTTGTTCGAGGGTGCGAAGGTGGGGGGGAGGCTTTTATTCTAATTTATTTTTTCCTTCCCGCGGAATTATTATCTCCTCCACCTCCGCAGTCGCCGTTCGTGGGGGGAGGAGAGAGAATGAGGGTATCCCCGTCAGAAAATTAGAATAATTATCGGGAGGGTGGAGAGGAGGGATGGGGGACTAGAGAGATAGGGTCCACACAGGGGAAGTGGAGAGGGTATTCGAGTGTGTCCACTCAGAGAATGGGAAAGGGGAGGGGGGGTTGGAGAGAGACAGTGATGATGGAGTGAGATCGAATCGGGAGGAGACATCGATCTGCGGATGATCGCGGACGCATTGCGAGAGAGAGGCGGAAAAGCCGCGATTCGTGAGGGGAGCACGAGAACGCGACCCTGTGCATTACCTCGCAAGTCACGGAACGGATAACCGAGTTCGCCCAACTAGTGATGACCCCCTATAAGGGGCGTTGCGTTTGCGACTTTTCAGGCATATGTTACAGCTAAAACGTAGCACAACGTCTCTGAAAAAATGACTGACTCTTTCAAGCACTCTAAATGGAGCTTTAGAGGGGCGCGGTAGATTAGGGGCAATGCGCTGGGCTGCTGACCGGAGAGCCCGGGTTTGATTTCGGTGGACGCCTCAGTGCACACTCAGCTTCACCCAAGCTGTGTACAATTTTTCGGATACCAGGTCATCCTGGGAAATCA